>AP028444.1:5978422-6078356 GCA_036509395.1 Antheraea yamamai | reverse complement strand
CACAAACAATGTGATCAGATGTGTTATTTCATGCGCGTCAAAACAAAGCCTTTGATCTTATTTTTAGGAGAATCTTTAAAAAAAATCCGACGTCACTGCAAGAGTAAACATGATACGATCAGCAAATAGTAAGCTGTATTAATGTCGTATTTGTTCACAGATATAGAAAAGATAAGATTATGGTTATTTACCATAAAATTATAATAACGTAATACGTAAACTAATATTATTTACGTGTGTAACAACGTAAAGCTGTAGTCTGAAGACATGAATTTATGTGTTTATATAGACAGACACGTTATGTTATTGTGAATTTAATTACTTACTATCAAAGAACATAGATAGAATTTTAACTATTTAATCTAAAACCCAACAATTTTAATGAAATGTGGTTATTTGTGGCACGTTGTAGCATGTATTAAACTTTGTACCTCCAATCACTTTCAGTCAACTGTCTTTTTTTTTCGAACTGACTACGCTATTGACCAAGCAAGGTCTTAACAGCTTCACCGGACTACCACAGTCAACTGTCGTTATTGGTCAGCTACCTTCTTTAGATTGAATTCGAACTAGTATCGAAAGTTACTTGGTCCAACTATCAATTTTTTTAGAAGAAGAACAAAAAAATATCCTTCATTATTCAAACTCTGACGACCTATAAAAATTGCAAAAATTTACTCTGATTTATGTATAACAATTGTAAAAATTTTGCAAAGTGGTATTTTGTGAAATAAGCTTAATTGATTTTTTTTCAATCGATAAAAGAATAGAATGAGAATTCTGCCCACTTCATACTGAGCGGCATTGTTTCCGAAATTAATAAAATGATGGTGGAAATAAAAAGGGCTACTTCGTAAAAAAGTGATTTTTCTAAAAAAGAGAGAAATTTAATAGATTTTAAACTAACAATTTTTTTTTTCCGGAACAAGCGAACGTTAAAAATCATTATAATTATTCAATTTTTGGAGAAGTTACAGCTATTTATAATTTAGGAAAAGAAAATTTCTGAAAAATGTTTTTAATTGAATAAAAAAGGGTAAAACCACCCAAATCCAAAGGGGTCGAGTCTAAAAGTGGTGGATTTAATATGCAAAATCCCAAATATGGTCGTATTTTATGAATTTCTAAATGCTGTTTATAGTAAAACCTTTGGTTATATTATGTCATTGTATATCAATGATATTATAACTAAAAATACGCGACCTACATAATATTTTGACAAAACAAATGGCATGATAACGCACACATACGTAAAGTAATATAGTAACGCCATACTATCTAAGATAAAATGTGGAAGTAAGATGCCATATTTTTAATATCGGTTGTGAAAAAGAAATAGTTATATGTTGTTTAAATAAGGGCGAATTGAGGGGGCAGTCGTCAAAAATAAGCTAGCTAGCCAAGTCTTAACAAGGCACTGTCGAAGAGCTGACGACGTATCTATATAGTTATAATAGTATTGATGTATATAATTAAAGAGTGAAACACTCTTTCTCCACCTCCTTTTACGGTAAAACTAGGTAAGTTTTTACTAAATAGTTTTTGATCGCAAATTACTTTACCCACCCTTTACCCCTTCAAAAATTACGAAATCTTTTATAAATGTTACGGTAAACATTAATTTTGTACTTTTTTTTTTCTTCTAGCACGGCAAAATGACTGCACTATGCCTGATGGGAAGCACAGTACAATCCAAAAACAATGGCGACCACCGAGTGACACACTATCCATCGCTGGTCGCCGCTGTCATGCCGGCCTGCGAGAAGCTGGATATGCACAGGCTGATCACGAAACGCGACCCGCAGAAGCGAATCACTATGACGGGCTTTCTCGCTACCTATATACATGGTGGTTGCGACCTAGTCAGGCTGTAAAACCCTACCAGCCCGCTTTCAGCATTGCCTCGTTCGTTATTCAGCAGGGTTTACCACGTGCAGGTGAGGTTGGTTTGGGTGTCTCAAGTTTTATGATGTTATTTGACACCCCTTACACCCGAAAACTTTTTGATAAAATATATATAAAATTAGTTCTTTGAGGCTTAATCAACTCAAAATTACTTAACATATCGGCATAGGGCTATGACCATTCGATGAACATATTTCTAGATGACTCTAGGCTACTTATTTTTGGATTCGATTGACCCTTTAATATTTTTTAATGCCCAACAAATCGGGCAAGAATCAGCTAATATGTGAATTTATCATAAAACATATTGCTATAATTATGTTTGAATGTAATGTTCCTTGAACAACGATGCTGTCTTTAGACATAAGCCGATACACATATTTGTTTACGTGTATGCAAACACGTTTATTTTCAATTATAGCATTCTGATTTAAACGGGAAGCTACAACAGGTGTTATTGAAAAGGTTCTTGAAGAACGTAAATACATACTTTCATCATCAATATAGAAAATTTGGATACTTCGACAACTTTACTTCAAAAGACTCGCAAGGTAATAAAAATTCTTACTAATATTACTAACACGAATGTGAGTTTGTTTGTTTTTACTCTTAACTATTGCATCGGTCATCATGAAATACTGCATACACAAAGAGAGAGGTACAGAAAAGGATATAGAATAGTTTAATTTAAAAAAAATACTGTTCCTTAGGGATAGGAAAAAGCCATATTCACCATGCAATGTTTTAACCGCGATGTGTTCCTTCAACGAAAAACCGACTCATTTGCTTGGATTCGAACCTACGTACATTTACACGGCGTTCGAACTAGGACTGTTGATAAAATATCGATATTTTTTTGTAATATTTTTATAGGCGATATTTCGATATTAAAATTTGGATATCGGTGGTCGATACTATTTATTATATACATCAACATGTTCTTACCGCTACCCCACCTAGGTTGAGTCGATACAATATGTTTTCCTTTTCCACTCTCCTGTGTCAGATATAATCTCAAAATTCACACCTTTTATACCCATGCTACTTTTCACACTATGTATCCATACCTTTTTCGGTCTCCTCTACTCTTATATATCTTGACCTTCATACTTAACTTTTCCAGTTATAAGTCTTTCATCTCTCTTTATGACATGCCTGTATCATGCTAACCTATTATACCTATATTTCTCTGTCCCTGATGATGTTTTCAAACTTTATCTGATACATTTTTATTTTATCAATTCTAGTTACACCACACATATTAACAGTCGCATCTTTGCCGCGTACAGTTTTTCCTCATCCGTTTCTTTCATAACCCAGCACTCAGATGCAAGCAGTAAACTATGACTTATAATAGTTTTATACACCTTCCCCATAAGTTTGAAGTGCATTCGTGGAACGCAAGATACCCTAAACATCTTTCGCCATTTCGTCCATCCTGTATTTATTCTATTCCTTCCGTTATTGTCTACGCTGCCGTCGTTTTGGATCAATGAACCGAGGTACCGGAGTTTGGAGCAGGTTGGTTATAGTAATCTTACTAGTGAAACAGCTGAACATATAAAGTAAAGAGTATTAAAAAAAACTCTTACTGAAAAATATTCAACATCAGCCTGTAAGAGACCCACTGCAGGGCCATAGGCCTCTTCCCGAAAGAAGGTATGGGCGTAATCACCACGCCAGCCCACGACGTATTGGCGAATTCAAACTGAGTAATCCACAGTTGTGTGTTTTCTCACATATTGTAGTACTATGAGAACATTTCTCAGTTTCAAGTTTCCTTACGATGTTTTCTTTCATCGTCAACTGGCAGTGTTACCAATTTAAATTAGTAAATGTACGCGAATTTCGAAAAAATAGTTATAGTCACGACGGGGTTCGAACCTGCCGACATCGAAATGATATTCCACCGGCCAAATCAGTAGACCACCCCTACTTAAAAAACTTGGTGTCCGATGGGCTGAAAAATAGACTGGATTAAAAACTGTAAATTAATTTTATGTAGATTTACAATAGTTTTTTTTTTAATAAAGCCGATATATCGAAATATCGATATGTTTTTTGATATATCGAAGCCCGATATTGATATTTTTATAAATATCGATATATCGAATATCCGATATTTTTAAAAATATCAACAGCCCTAGTTCGAACACGCTATCAACTCTTCATCGCTTTGAAGCAACTTGACAGTTATATTGATTTTTATTGAGATACAAATGTATCTCAGTACTTCTAATAACAGTCGTTTAGAGAATCGTAAACAATCTACTTGCCGAAGTACTCGACAAAGGCTAGTCAATATACGCCCTTCTACCAAATGTGCCACAAATAAAACAATATCCAATCTTAATTTGCTATTTTCTATTGTTCTCTAGCCTGAATAAAATCTCAAATGTATTTAGATTTATAAATTAATCTATATATATAATTTTCATTGAATACGCATTTAAGTATCTAATGTCTCGGATATTGTACATGTTAGTTTCATATCTAATAGGTCCCAATATAGACAATTTTGCTATTTCAATGTTAACAGAAAATAACATCTATAGCAACTAGTTTTGTGAAATTAATAATTGGTTGTCTGTAAAGTCGGTTTACGGACGTGATAACGTCATAAGAAAACATTTATAAATAATTACATACTTTTACGAATTGAATTGAATTATTATCTCAAAATTGATCAAAAATTGACAAAACAGTTCACGTGTAGGTTGTGTGCTGCCGCTGTCTCTCTTCTACTCGGACGCATCAGCCAATGGAGTGGAAGAGAGATAGATACGTCACAATCCGAGCGCTTAGACCGATTGCGACTCTCTATAGCTTGTTCCGCGCTCTCGCTTGCACTGAGCGCTCAGGCGGAACGTGACAATGAGTCATGCTTTTTCGTTCGTGCAGCCGGCGTTCATCGATTTATAAGACGTTATCACGTCAAAAAAAATCATTTTCATGGCTTATTAACAATAAAACATTTAGATCTCTACGATTAACAAAAACGTAAGCGAGATAGTGAAATCCAGCTAATATTTTTCTTATACATATAAAGTCAAACCTGGATAAGCGAGAGCGGTCAAGGTCAAGGTTTTTTCCCCTTACAGAGGTCTAAAAAATACAGTAAATATGCGGTGATGAATATGTATGTATTATATACCTATTATTAATTAGAATTATACATAGATAAGCGCTTCCAAAAAGAAAACATAAAATCTTACACTAATATTTGTTTTAATAATTTTTTCCTGCTTCTGTTTTTACATTTCGTATGCGTTTTTCCAGTTTCTATATTTTATTAGCAACCCTTGCGAATAAAATACTATAAAGAGCCGTGTTAGGTAGTTAGTTTCACAAAATTTAGGAATTACTCATAAATAGCAAATGTTACTGACATTATTTCCACTTATAGAAGTACAGACAAGTATCAGTCTCAATGATAGAAATCTGCGAAGAAAGAACGACTCTCTTATGGATGTTTCTGTTTTTCTCTTAGAGAGTTAAAATGACGGGACCTGGTAATTAGTGTCATTTGTACAATTTCCTCACTTATTCAGTTCTTACTCACTCATGTCTGATTGTATAAAAAAACCAGCTTATTATAATGAATTTGTTTTCGTGTTTTGTCGTGGATTCAAAATGAAATATTTCCTTGTCCAATCGTCAATTATGTTATTTGTCTTTTTTGTTTTTTGTTTTATTCTATTTTATTTTTTGGTTTTATTTTATTTTATAGTTATATATTGTGATCACAATTTCACACGACGTTAAATGACCCCTGATGAAAGCCAGGTATTTTCAAATGTAACTATCTATTACACTTGTATATGTACCTATATGTCTGCTAAATTCATTTAAAGAGGTTTTCGTAAACTAGCTATCAAACCGTTTACAAAACGACACGATCGGAATCAAATTTTCATTTCACATACAAAATCTTCTGAAAGTAGCAACGTGATCGTTATACTGCTGCATTCTTATTACGCAAATATTTACTTGAATCATAATTCATTAAAACCTAATATATTGTAAGTAATATCGGGACAACTTAAAGATCAATTAAATGTAATAACCGGAAGCACATCGTATCGCGCCACGGTACCCGCCGGAAGTACTAGTACAGTTGTAGTACTAATGCCTAGTGCTACCGCCGGAAGTGTCGCCATAGCAAAGCCAAGCCATGCACCTACCCCACCCGCCAGTAGCGCCATCTAGCCAAACCTAAGCCACGCCTTACGGTGGGGTAGGGGTAGCCAGCTATAAAAGGCCGTGCGTGTTTTGACTCGAGGCATCTCACCGATCCTCCCGACAAAATAACGGCAGCCAACGATCAGTACCAGCCTGTCTCTCCAAACAGAGCGTGTTCACGCCCACGCCCGCGTAACCACAGATCACGCCGCCGTGGTCTGGGGGTAAACTTCGCTCCCGCACACTTGATTAGGCCCCCCCTCGGCAGCGGCTCAAGCCTAGGTCCGATCCCTCGGCGTGGAGCCCTTGAGTACGCTGCTCGCGCGATACAGTGACACAAAAATTTACATCACTGCTACAACACTACACATATCACCTCCACACACGTGCACGCTTACACATAAAAAGTGGAAGGGTTTTGTTTTTTTCCCTTATCGAACTGAAATAGTTCAGAAATTTTCCGACACAAAATACACATAAGAGTTATCGAGACACGCATGCCTGGTACACATGTATGTTTCGATAACTCATATCTGTATGAATAGTTTAGCTTAACTTAGGTTAGCTAAGATAGATCGCGAATTGCATGATACAGGCAACAGCCAAGCCGAGGTGTGCCGTGCACCCTTGAGCTAGTTGCCCGAATAAAATCGGCTGAGTGCCTTAAGCGCTCGCTTTAGTAGTCCGGTGAAGCTGTAGAGGCCTCTAAAAAGGCCAATAGCGTAGTCAGTTCGAGAAAAAAAAAATGACCCGGGGCAGTCTTGCACCATATTAACGCGCGATAGCTTTTGCTGTCGGAGCATTGATTTCGAAGCGGTTATAATTAATAAATGACTTACATATACACAAAGTGACATTTAATTTTACTTTTTCTTACATAAATGTTAAATTCCTATGATAATATTTTGAATTCGTTTTGTATTAACCTCTTGACTGTATTATGCGCAAGGCCGAACTTAAAGCTATATTCAGAGCGGCCAAAAAGTATGACGCGGACTATAACTAGCGTGAGATTTAAAACGTGAGTGTGGTAATTTAACAGATAACTATTAACAAATGCTTTACTACCATGCATTAGTTTCATCAAGAAATTTCTTCTCACCGTAACTCCAGGAGCATTGTAAATTTTCAACCCACGTTGATCGAAGAGTTAACTTAACATGCTGCACCTGAACCATACTCGCTTGAAATATAATTCAATAGTATTATAATTATTTTATTACATCATTACATAGTATAAAACAAAGTCCCCTACCGCGTCTGTCTGTCTGTCTGTTCGCGATAAACTCAAAAACTACTGAACAGATTTTCAAGCGGTTTTCACCAGTGGATAAAGTGATTCATGAGGAACGTTTTGGTATATAATTTGTCAAGGATCTTTTTACAATCAGGGCGGGACAACGTCTGCCGGGCTCGCTAGTTATAAATAAAACTGACTTCATAAAAAATACTCTAATGAAATTCGTCACAACGCCTTTGAGCAAGCACCTATTGAAATAGTTTTGGGTTTTCATACATCTGCTAATATTTCAATAACTATATATATTAGGGGAACCCAACTCCCCTCTCTCCCCTTTCCCTCCCCCCACTCCTTATCCTATCCCGCTACCTATTGAAATAGTTTTGGGTTTTCATACATCTTAAATGCTAAGGGATGTTATGGAATTTGTAGATATTTGAGCTAATCATTTCGTGACTCAAACGGTAGTGTAAAAATGATTAACCAAACATTTAGAGCCGATTGCAGTAAAAAATTTATTCATCATATCATATCATATTTTGGACTTAAATTCAGTTTAGTTGTGTCAAAATGTAAGGAGGTATACTATATAATATCACGGTGTTTTTAATTTTCTTAAATGTAATTAAAATGGTAGAAACCTGCCGTAGTGCGCGCATCACGCAAAAACTACGGGATTGTCTAGAACAATTTCACGATATCTTTATTTAATACTTGCTTCTGCCCGCGACATCGTCCGCGTGAAATAGTTACTTTGAGCTAACATTAACATGCAAGAGGTGGCATTAGGCCCCCTCACAAAAAAAAAAAAACATTAACATGCAGCGTAAGCTCTCAAAAAGAAAATCCCTGATTTTGAAACATTCTTCATTCGTGCTCCGCTCCTATTGGTTTTAGCGTGATGATATATAGCATATATCCTTCCTCGATAAATGAGCTATATAAAACTGAAATACTTTTTGAAATCGGACTAGTAGTTCCAGATATTACCTCCGACAACCATACAAACTTAACTTCTTTATGATATTAGTATAGATAAAGTTTTAAAGAAACTTCAAATTTTGTAAGCATTCTACGCGTTCACCGACGAGGCGCGCATGCTCAGGACAACACAGACGAAGAAAATTAATTGAAAATTATAGCTACGCTCCGAAGTTGAATAAAAAAATTCAAGAAATAACCTATTATTATAAACATCTTTATATTTTAATACGAAACATATTTAAGTATTGGTTATCGTTGAATATGTTTTTATAATAGTAATAAAATTTATATAGATATATAATAATTGCTTTCGAAAAAATAAACATAAATTACACGTGTGCCTTGACATATTTTAATGCGTAATACTGCTGGCACGTAATTGCTGAGCTGTCAATCTGTTAAGATATGCATGATGTCGTTAATATGTTGAATGAAATCATTAAATCATTAAATATGAAATCATTAAATACGTAGCAATTTCTGAGACTAGTATCTCTTACATTACATAATAGTCTAAGCTATTACTATATCTAATTATTAGTTAATATTATTGCTCTAGAAATGTGTCAATTGACACTACGATAAAGGCTACTGTGGTAGTAGTGCTTGTAAATCCACCCACTTAAGTAGCTACAACCGATAAGTTGAAAATCTGTCACTTACGGGTGTGTTCCGGCAGCTACGTTTGAGAGCCAAAAAAAAATATCCTATTTTATACAACCTTTACAGCCATAATTAGATAATTGCTTTATATGATTTGGTAATATAGTTTCGAGTGGAAGCTTATGAATTATGATCATAATTACTGACATCTTTACTTCATAGCGATATTAATTCATAATTTTCTAAAAGTTTCAAAGTCACGATCACAAATTTTTGTACAGTCCTCGTTATGCTTTTTAAGTTGAATAGAGTGGTGAGAACAAAATGTAGGATAAATAATATTGTTTTTTTAATTTTTTTGTATCAGCTTTGCTTTTTTGTACAACCCAGTAAAACTGAACGGCCGAAATGTAAAAAAAAATATTTGCTCCGATTTTCGATTTTATTATTTCTCAGCTCGATAAGATGTGGTGATTAATTCCGGTTTTCCGAGTTGCGAGGTGTTGGATGACTAATTTTATGCTTTACCCTATATATAAATGGTTCAGTAAATGCATTAAACAATTGCAATTACATTTGTTTTATTTTACATACTACAAGACGTCAAGGAAAACTACTTGATAAGTATGGAAATTTTGCATAAATAATCAATACAGTAATAAACAAATATATGAGAGTGCATGTTATATATTAGATCGAAAACAAACGGTAGAAAAACGCGTTTAACTCAGACAAATGAACACCTGAATTAACTATATACTGAGGAGAAAGAAATAAATATACATTTATTTGAAACAATCGACATATATTTACAAGTACATACATACAGAATTTCAAAAGAGATATCTAAATCCTGTATGAAGTCTTAAAGGTGTTTGTCCAGCATAAGGCTACATGTTTGCAAGAGCAAACGTTGCAGCTGTGATTCTCTGACAAAACCTGTTGTATACACAAAAACACGATCGAAATTTCAAATACACGGACGAACTTACACTACAATTTTATATACAATCCATAATTTATTACTGCATATATGAAACGAATATGTTCACTAAAAACTTTACTTGAAGATTAAACAACTTACCGGTACATGATCCCAATTCAAATTGAAGAAACACTGCTTTTTATCGATGTGGATTGTAGAAGAAATTGTACTCTCACTGTGCATCCCTCGGCGCAACCTTCTCACATTCGAATCAACACAAAATTCTTCTTACAGTCAAGTGCACGCGGCTCAAATGATCAACGGTCGGTTCTGATCTATCCTCTCCAGTGTGTTATGAAGTGCCGTGGAAATGAGCGACAGCGTACCCGTTCACTGAGTAATGACACAGGATTGCATGTCCCGGTGATTCGTCGACCCTACATCATTTCATTTTATGAAATAATGTGATTCTTATGATCCAATTTACGTTACTCATACGTGAGGTAACCTTGCGAATGATTTGGACAACGTAGGTACCAGAATCGGAAATAAGTATTAGCCTTTCGCTTACAAGGTACACCTAAATTATATTTGCGATTATCCAGTAAATAGTAGCCGATGTTCAAAGAACAAATAAATAAACAAACGTATGTACTACATGATGTATGAATTATAACGATTTCAGTTTTATATTTCCTACGGTATTTAGAATAAATTAATTGCATTTCCTTGTAATTTATTCCGTGTTTTAAGAAATGACTTTTACTGCCACAATGTTGCATAATTTGATGAACATTCTACAAACAAATAAGTATGATATATAACGAAGTATCCACATTCCTTTAAGAAAATTAACCATCAAGTAACTATAAAGATTATGCTTAGAATAGATTTCATCAAGAAGTTCAACTTTACGAAGCGACCTTCGTACTTCTGTGGGTATTTCCTATGAAATACCATACATCTATTTGTAACATTTTAATTAAAGATGAAAATGATTCTTTTACTATCAACGTAACAATATTAAACGATGACGGCATAGTCGGTAGTCATTATAGAGGAAGTTATGTTTCTTTTGCATAAGACGAACTATATGTGTGCAAAAGAGAGTCATATCAAATCAAAAACACTTTATTCAATTTAGGCCCTAAGAAGGCACTTATGAACGTCAAAACTACCACCGGTTCGGAAAACAACCCACTCATCGAGAAGAACCGGCAAGAAACTCGATCTGGTTTAACTTTTTAACAAGTATATATAATATTTAGAATAATAATATATCCTACATAATAAAGTAAATGTCACAAACGTTTTTAATGGATGCACAGAGATGAGTCAATTCCAGACATCACCATCGTTCACATATTGATCCACTCTATAATAGCCTTTTGACACCAAAACCCGCTTGACATGGCGCTTAAATTCACAATCCGGCAAATCGGTAATATCCTTTGGGACTTTGTTGTAAAATCTAACACTAATTTCCAAAAAACTGTTACTGGCTTTACTAAGTCTAAAACGTGGTAAGTATAATACAATGATACAGAATTATCAAATGTAAAGATTGCTTACTTTGAAAAGTCTTTAACTGTAGCCCTGAATCAAAGACCAACATACTAAAACAGTGTCTTACAAAATCAAATAAAGAAACGTTTTCAGAATAATACCTATACCATTTCTCGATTTTGTGAGTTTGTGATGTTGTAGGAGGTAATCTCAGGAACTACAAGTCCGATTTTAAAAATTATTTCAGTGTTATATAGCCCATTTATCGAGAAAGGTTACACGCTTTATATCATCACGCTAAGACCAATAGGATCGGAGCACCAAGGAAGAATATTTCAAAATCGGGGTTTTTTTTCTCTTGAGAACGTCCGCTGCGTGTTAGCGTTAGCCCAAAGTAACCATTCCACGCGGACAAAGACGCGAGCAGAGGCTCGTTTATATTATAAATCAGTAAATTGTAACTTGATACAATTATAACTCAACCACTGACGTGACACATATTTCAATTTACATAATTACTTTAAGAAAGCAGTTGGAATAATTAATGGCAATGTAGTCTAACATTGTATAGGAACTGTAATAACATTTGACGATTATTTACACAAGTCATGTTTAAGAGTGTAGGTTTACACTTAAGAATAATTTATTAAGATAATAACGAGTTATTGCTTGCTACGTATACCGAAACTTGACTCGACGCGCAATCACCTATTTCCGCTCACACACTATATCGGAGCAATCACCTCTAACTGAACCGGACATATTGTTCAATTTTACCTTCACACGAACTATGATTGTTCGATTATGGTGGTTATTATGTTACACTCGCATAGAGTAGCCGCTCCCGTTGAATTTTACTGTAAACACCATGGTCCAAAACAGGATACACTTCACTTATATCTAAATATATAAAAATCCAGTGTTATCATGATGTTTGTTTGTTGATTAAAATATATATTATTAGCGAGTAACATATACTGTATTTTATTTTCAAAGTATACACGCTACTAGCAAAGCTGCGACTAAAAGCTAGTGATTTATAAAGATGTAAGATTCAGAAAAACTTACATGCTGATAATTTTTGAATTTCTATTGGTGAATCGCTCATACATATTTACTTAATACAGTTAAAAAGCAACATATTTTCGAAAAACTCTCCTAATGAAACCGCTATAATGGCTTAACTATGGAGATGTATTTTCATTTTTATAGGTGGTAGAGTTACGATGAAGCTATTACCGGTTTCAGCATGAATGGGTCGGCTCGCCCGGGGTAGTACCAACCTCTCGGAGAAAACCGACGTGAAGTAACAGTGCTTGCATTGTTGCGTTTCGTTCGGACAGTGAGAGCGCCGGAAGCCCACCTCCCTCTTCCCTATTCCCCGCTCCCCCAAACACAGGCTGGCAATGCACTTGCGACTCCCCTGGCTTTGTAAGTGTCTATGGACTAAGGACTAAACATAAGGTGACTCACCTGTTACTTTGTATTCTATGATATAAAAAAACAACACTGCATAAGATAATGACGGCCAAACAAAAGAAAACAGATATTTTATTTAGAAATACTGTCTGTGAAGCGATGATGGCTTAGTGATAGCCAGTTCGAACACCGCAACGATCGACGTAGTTTCCAAACCCTTGCAATGAACCGGAGGTATTGGTAAAGGAAAACACTGTGGATGAAATTATAACAAGTTGGTAGGGCTTTTTCTAAGCTCCCTTGGCTAGCCTCCACTTTCAGGTTGAAAATCTATCGCCAAGCACCATAGGTTACTTGCTGCGGTCGCTAAACTTGAGAACCAGTCCTCTTCTAGATTTACCGTGTTACCACCATCCTAAATCACATTGTCATTTAAGATCAGGTGAGATTATGATCAAAAATCCTAAAAAGTGTTAAAAACATTTCAGCAATTCTTCCACACTGTCTATATACTAACTACGTAATAAAAATATAGGCATAAGGATGCGTGTGGTGCCAGAATGCGGGCGGACGCACAGTCCAATCTTTTCATTACGAGTTGAGAGTGACCCCAGTCCGCAGTCACGCAGGCCCGCGGCCGCCACCGTCGCATGTCCAGGACGAATCGTTGGTAAAAAATATAAATGGTATTTAAGGTCAATATTAATGTTAATAACATTATAGCTATTCGCTCCAAGACGGACACTTATGCGAGACATATACATTACCAAAATACTATGAAATTAGTCTCAAACGTAGCTAGAATTTCAAAAATTTGTTGTTTTTCATTTACGTAAACTTGATACATGATAACCAGCTTATAAAGTCCATAATTTCAATAACAATGCATATAATGATAATAATATATATATTAACAAATAATAATATTTTACAAAGTAGCTTAGCGAGAGTTTGAAACAAAAACAACATTAATAAAATATCATTCGTTAAAAGAACTGTTTGATACGTAAAATGAATAAAACAAACATGCTAATGTTTAAAATCAACGTAATAAATCGTATGTACATTTAAAATATATTATTGCGATAATAAATGGGCAACAACGGTAAACAAAACTATGGTAGTAAGGTATTTTCAGCAATAACAAGTGTTGGAGTCGGGTGAATAAACTTGAGATTTGTTCACTGTTATAGTAACTATATATGTAATAAATGACATACCGCTGATATTTATTCACGGAATACTAAAGACTACGCGTCAGTAAATAAATGACCGTGAGAATCGTAGTAAGGTCTACTATAATCTAGACCTACTCTACTGAAAACGGTATAACAATGTATCTCAAACAATAAGTATAGATCACTCATAATATCATGACATTGTTTACACATAATACTTTGATTCATTTTTAGGAAATTGGTTCTTAAAGTATACATTGTAATATAGATTCATTCAAATAACATTGTAAGATAGTCTGCATTATTTGATCCAGGAATAAATAAAGAATTTTCAAAGAGTTCAATTCCAGTTTTATCCAAATTTAAAAAGGGACAAATAATATAAAAACAGATTTATTTGTACAACATAAGCTAGTAAAATTCATTCCATAGTATCAATTAATTAATTAAATGGACATTTTGAACACAAAAAATAGACTAAAAGAAAATAAAAACAAGTTAGAGGCAGTAAGCTAAATATTTTAATTATAACGAATTAATTAACAGAATGAAAATTGAATATTGTTCTCTAAAGACCGTTGTTTTTTTAATTATGGGTGACACAATCGTTTTTTAGCATTACCTTCTAGTAGTAATAATATTCGTCCAATAGGACAGGCAAAGGAATTATCCGTACTGCCAATTTTGAAGTTGTCAATATAGGTATTTCTTATGTATCCTTTAATCAATTTTCTTCCGTGTCCAAGTTAATATAAAGGCATAAGCGCCAAATCCTCTATGTAATATTTCGTACATATTCTTTTATCCATCTTTTTATCTTAATCTCCTTGTTAATAGTAGCGTACCAACTTCCTTTTGTCTGAATTATTTCGTTTTGCAAATTCTGAAGTTGTCAATATAGGTAGTTCTTATGTATCCTTTAACCAATTTTCTTCCGTGTCCAATTTAATATAAAGGCTTAAGCGCCAAATCTTCTATATTATAATACTTCGTACATATTCTTTTATCCATCTTTTTTATCTTAATCTCCTTGTTAATAGTAGCGTACCATCTTCTTTGTCTGAGTTATTTCATTTCTCTCACCCAGAGTGTGTGATAATTTCCATTGTCGAGTAGTTAATTCAATGTTCCAACAAGATGGTGGCCATCTTGTTAGAACTTTCCATGAAGTTTTTGTGGCATCTCAGAATTCATGGTGGTATTATTTTCCATTCACTTCACTTATGCACAATAAATAAACTATATTACATAAAACACCACCAACTTTACACAATATAGAGTCAAGTAAGACAAGATTATGAATAAAATATAAAATCCACTACATGACAGACCAAAATCCCGCCAAAAACTCGCATTACCTTCTTTCGCTATCAAAACTTGCTGCACCTCTCTCGGCATAGTTTTTATCACATTGTCTATGAAACTATGGCAATAATATACGTATAGGTGCGATGGGAGCGCTTATAACGTATTAAGCTATAACTTTTTACTTATATTGTCATTAGTACTTACACACCTTCGATCGAATCGACTAACACTAACCTTTATGTTGTAACTACAAAGAAAATCTTAAGGGAGTTCATACCTTTACAAGTTATTTTGATTTGTATTAGAAAAATTGCAGTTACCAAGACAAAAAAGCGTTTTACGCTAAAACTTTTTTTTTTTTAGGTCAATGGATTTTGTTTCATGCCACGATTAAACCCTGTGGCTTACTAAAAATACTAGTAATCGCAAAAACCTTTCCCATACATCTCGTAGGAAATAATATAGATTATTCTATCTATCTATCTACAACATATTCATACGTACGTATGTAATGTTTTGAATTGGAAAAGGATATTGTGTATAGTGTAGTGTAGTGTATGAATAGCTTGGCAAATAACACATAATTATTTTTGTTGAGATAAATATATATCATCCTGGACTTTTTTATCGCTCTTTTTAAGATATACAATTTCGTAGTACATTAATTTGATCTATCTCATAAGGTTTAGCCAGCGTTTGCGATTTAAGCGCACAAAAATATGTTTGTTACGACATCACATTTCAAATCTTTGAATTGTCTATACTATTTATTTAAGGTCCACTAAACTGAAATGGACACGAACTCTGCTAAATGTGAACACAACATGTATAAAATAAGAAGACAAAGATATATTATAAAAACAAAGAAAAAATAAATTAAATAATTAAATAAAAAAATTCTAGTTGAGGCCAAAGAAACACAAAAAAATATCGAATTTGTAACGTAAACTATTACAAAAAGAAAACATGCGATATAAAGGGCAATGTTGGCCAACATTAGTTCGTGCTAATAGCATATGAAATGTTTGCTGGTTAAATAAACGAGTGCATATACGTGGGACACTCAAGGGTATTTTTTGAAGAAAATCTGAAGATTCTAGGAAACTGTGTATCAATTTGTATATAAAAAATTTGTATATATAGATTACATTGGCCACCTTTCTACGATTCTGTAATGGTTTCATTTTATAATGCTCTAAACGTTTGGCGTATGAGTTTAAGCTACTGTTGTGGGTAGTCCGGTGAAGCTGTTAAGACCTTTATAGGTCAATAGCGTAGTCATTTCGAAGACAAAAGCTACTGTTATGGTATTTGTTGTCGTAATAGGAAAGGTAATATAAACGTTTTTGTACTCTTTCTATTCTATTTATATGAACCTGATAACGAGGGCTCCATACTGGACTACGATATTCCAGAATACTACGAAATGATAGTGCGGAATCCATAATAACTCCTAAATCACGGATTGTGGAAACTTCCACTATAATAGTATTATTAATAGTGTAAAATAAGTTAGTTGGTGTTTTTTTTTCTAGCATATTTGATATGGAAACATTTTTCTAAATTTAGTTCCATTTGGTTATTCAAACACCATTTAAATATCTTATCTATATCAAATTGTAAAATACGTATATCGGATGATATTTCATTTCTATTACACAATAAATCCTCAAATCATCTGGATATCATTTAAAATTTCATTGCATAATGTTCGAAATGTCATTAATAAGCAAAAGAAATAAAAGCGGACCAAGATAGGATCCTTGAGGAACTCCAGAAGGAACTGTACAAATATGGGAATTAAACCCGCGAATTGATACAAATTGAGAACGATTCCTAAAGTAGGATTCACACCATCTTAACAATGATCCGCGAATGCCTCAAACTTGCAGTTTCTTTAACAGGCAATCGTGATTAACAAGGTCAAACGCCTTACGAAAGTCCATATAAATAGTATGAACCTCTTTTTTAGAATCCAAAGCATCAGAAATGTCAGAAACAAAATATTCAACCTAGTGGTAGTAGAATTACGTGGAAGAAAACAGTGTTGATTGTGATCGATAAATTGCCTAAAGTTAGCGAAAAGTTTTTTGTTAAATTTATTTGGGAAATAATAATATATATACTATAATATGTATGTATTACAAATATAAACCTTCCTCTTGAATCGCTCAATCTATTGCTAAAAACTGTGTTAAGATTCGTTGAATAGTTTAAAAGATCTATGGGAACAGACAACGGAAGCGACTTCATTTTATACTATGTGAAAATGATATAAGGTTTGTCGTCGCGCGCGCCTCAAGCAAAGCTACTCGATATACTTCAAATTCTGTTATAATTTGATAGGGATATATTGGCAGGGATGTTGGGACGCGATCCCAACGTTCACGCGTATGGGAATGGACTACGGTTCATCCCTAACGACGCCGAAGAATACCAGCTTATAAATGAATACCTCGAAAAACAAGATGGGGCGAGTTGGTTTACCTACTCCCCCCAACAGCGACAAGGCTTGAAGGTCGCTATTCGCGGCCTGCCAAGAGAGACGGACCCGCAAGTTCTAACCGAAGCCCTACGCACGAAGGGCTTTGAAGTTGATTTCGCTTGACGGATTGACGGACGTAGAGGTAGAAACGGGTGCATCTACTACGTCAACCTTAAGAGAACACCCGGGTTCACACCCGCTATCTATGCAGTAGATACTCTGCTCCTGATTCCTGTACAAATAGGGGCCTGGAGAGGGGAACGCCGGCTGGCACGATGTTACAGGTGCCAGGAATTTAGGCACTCGTCGCAACAGTGCCACAGAGATATTGCCTGTGTGCGCTGCGGGGGGCCGCACTACGCACACAACTGTGACCGCCCCATAGACATGCCGGCGTCCTGCGCAAACTGCGGAGGCGCCCACACCGCCAATAACAAGATGCGCTGCCCCGTTTTCAAGCGGGAGCTGAGGAACCGCCGTGCAGGCACCGTGTCTCGATCCGGTCCGGGGCGTAACACGGAAGCCAGACCGGCCCCAAAGGTGGTTGAGGAGACGGCGGCGGCGAGCCTCATGGCACCCGCCAACGATCCTCCCCCCAAGGGCACCAAGAGAACCCGTAGCAAAAAGAAATCCCGAAAGCCACCAGAAGATGTCCGGCTCTCAGAGCTGTCGACGAGGCTGACCGCCCTCGAAAACGAACGCGACGTGAAGTTACAGACCGCCTCCTTGGATGAAGCCCGTAGAGTTCAGGCGGACTTCAAGGCAAAAGCAAAGGAAGTGATACGCGAGTTCCTGAAGCAAACGCAGCAGCCTGACCCCACCGCGCCCGTAATGGAGCTCCAGACAACCCCGGAAGAAGCGCCCCTACAGGGTGTGAAATCCAAAAATAAGGCACGAGACGATCACAGGAGAGCGTCATGGAAAGGACGCGCGCATCCTCAAACAATAGACACCCCCACAGAAGGTGGGGGGAAAGCGAATCCACCGCCAGAGGGGCAACCCTGATGCGATCCCCCCGCGCGCCCCGCAAGGGGTGTGCGAGAAGAAACTCCGGTTATATAGCTCATTAGTTAGTTATCTGCCAGTGAAAGTCCCGTGAAAATCAGTTAAGCATTTTGGGTATTCCACTGCGGCCGAAGGCGACTGAAAAACCTAAATTACTTTTTATGAGGTCTGTAATCTTGGTAGATAGAAGCAGACCAGTAAATATCCCGTGAAAATCGGTCTAACCATTTTGGAAATAGCAATGCGGACGAAGCCGTAGACAAATAAAATAGAATATGTCCACCGCTATAATTTCGGCTATTGCCCGTAAAATTATCGTTAAAATAGGTCCAGCTGTTTTGGAGATTACCCGGAACAAACAAACAAACTCACAAAATATAATAATACAAAAATATCGGCCGAATATAAAAACATTTTTTTTGTTGTTTGTAGCTAGATCCATTCATCAAAAAGTTATTATTTATTTTTAAAAACACACTTTATTTTTATAATACGTAATAGATTGCAAATAAAAAATTGAAAACAAAACTAAAGTAGAATAAACTTTTTGAATAGGAACACAAAATAATCTGTGAAAATGTTTGCCATAGAAACTTACCACGTTACCATGGCAACGTATAAATACTAACGCTAACACGCAGCGAAAGCAATCAAAACGAAAAATATGCCCGATTTTGAAACATTCTTCATTGGCGCTCCACTCCTACTGGTCTTAGCTTGATAATATATAGCCTAAAGCCTTCCTCGGTAAATGAGCTATCTAAAACCGAAAGATTTTTTCAAATCGGACCAGTGGTTCCTGAGATTAGCGCGTTCAACCAAACAAACAAACTCTTCAGCTTTATATATTAGTATAGATATATAATTCCCTCTATCCGTGTGTATGTGAATGAACCTAAACGGCGTTTTTATAAGTATTCAGGTGGATTCAAGAATCGTTTAGTTTCACAGGTGGACCCAGTAGGTGTTATATAAAGCTAGTGTAATATAAAGTTAGAAGAAATTACGATTTTATATTTCAGCGGTGAAAAGTGGGGTAAGAGGTGTGGTGCGCATGCGCAGAAGAGAAATAAGCAGATAACATTGTTTACAAAAAAAAACTTTCTAAGCAAAATATACTTCTGCTTCTAATTGTTTTTTGTTTTTCTCCTTTCATCCAAAAATATTTTGTCAAGTGAAGAAACAACGCAGACAAAGTCGTGGCGATCAGCTAGTTTATAATAAAATGCGTATAGATTTGATCGAAACTTTTATTTATTATTAAAACATGAGTTTACAACAAATGGCATTTAAAACATGGATATAAATAGTAAAGCTGCTCATTACATTATAAAGTAAGTACCATAATACAATTTAAAAAACGAGTAAAACCAAAAATATATTAAAATAGAATATTGTGAATTTCATTTACAAATATCATTATTTGTTTTTCTTTTATTCACTTCCAATTACATAAATATTACATAAGAGTGAGGTAAGAAAATTAAATTTATCTTACTTTTACAATATTATGGATAACACCTGGCCCGTGAAATGCACTATTTAATCGAGTATTACAAGTAAAATTCGAGACGAAATTGTTATTCCCAAAAACTACTGATGTAATCTGAAAATCATTTTAAATTAAATTATTCAATTTATTTAATATAACAAATTTTAAAATGTTTACAATTTTTTCCGCTCTCAACTATTAAAGGAGTCGAGATATATATATTTTCACAAATAATAATATTCCCTCTGATAATGAAATGCATGTATTAATAATTAATTTAATTCGATTTGTCAATTTAAAACGTGAAAATTCAAGTAATTGTCACCAAATCTCTTCGTCTTCGAGATAACAAATTCCAACTGCCAGTAGCGAATAAAGATCCCAAAATATATTATATGACAGAAAATTTCACTTAAAATAAGTGTTTTCAAATATATTAATTAATTAAAAATCGTATAGAGTAGATGTAATGCTAATAATAAAATCTTAAGGCTATAGAGTTCATTGTCTATTGTAAACTATTTGATTCACTAATTAAGTACATAAGGGGAAAAATTCTTACTTTTAACTAACAGTTCATATGTAATTTATGAATATATGTGTGTGAACAATTTTCATAACCATTAAAATCGCTTCTACAATGCAAAAGTATTATATATGGAGATATCAGTTCAATATTGTATTTACTCGCTAACAATATTTATTTATTCAAACAAATCATTTAAAACAGATAGCATTCAATTTTCAACTTTAAGAACAATAAATGTGAGTGTATATATATATAATAAAACTGAATATTTGTACTAGATTTTGGGATCAATCGTAATTCTATTAAATATTATTAAAACCGTATAAAATGATAAAAGCGGAGTCAGGAAGTACTATAAAAGTTACTACCTAATGTAAGGGGTCGTTCAAGTATCACGTAAGCACTGATGGGGAGAGGGGGTACTTGATTTGCTTATTTTTGATGACATAGGGAGTTCGGGGGTCTGGATGGTGATTACGTCAGCAATATTTATTTACTGAATAAGAACAGTTGTGAAACGTTCACGTAATCTTGGGACCCGGGGGAGGGGGCGGACAGAAATTACAAAAATTCTGCTTACGTAATACTTGATTGTAACCTACTAGGTAAAATAGCGATTGAAAATAATTACTAATAAATGTATAAAAACTAACAATATTTTGTTTTTACAAATAAATTAGAAACAAAAACAACTTTGTTCTCTTCCTGTGATCACAATATAAAAAGGCCAGCGATAAAATACGTGCAGAACGAACATAATTACGGTGATAAACGAAGCACAGACAATTAAACGCAATGTTTTGCACGCACCAAGCGAATATATTAAAATTCCTAATAATTAGAAAAAAAACAACCAACCCACCTTCTTACACACTAAAAAAAAATATACATAAAAACTAAACACATAAAAAAAATATATTTTAAAGAGATTTTACGTGCATCATGATTGTGCATATAATTATAAAACTTGATGCTATTATACGTTTTAACCCTAAACGGGGGATTAAGTATTACAATATTCAATAAGATATTAAATTAGCAACCTCCGAATAACATTTCTGTGTCTAACCATTATATAAAACTCTTCAACGTTCAACATCAGTTCGCACCACTGGTCGTTAATTATAATATATATATATACCTATTCATTGGCCTACAATTAAATACATTAATTACAACAATAAATCAGTGGTCTTATGTAAAAATATAAAACTATTTAGCTTAAATATTAACATTAATAATTTCTATCGCTTATATTACATTCAGCATTAGCATGTTATCTATCAAATTAAAACGATAACCTAAAGAAAATATTTTGAGATTATATCTGCCGTTCAAATACTATAATAACATTAAAATCCCGTAGATTACTAATCTACTAATTTTATAAATAAAATAGCTACTGATAATCAACTTACAGGAGCTAAAAACTAGAATGTACAATGGTTCAAATAGGCAGGGGTAATTATATTTACTTTTATAAAAAAATACATTATATTATACTACTAAACTCAATGTAGCTGTTTCATTATGCGAGAGATTCTCTATTACAATTAAAGTTAACTTCAAAAACAAATTACAATGTTACCTAAAGACAGAAACCACTGATTTCACCCACTCAATTATTACCTTCACGAATCAGTTACTCTTTACAAAGATCAAACTCTAAATGCACAGAATTCTTTACAAGTAATCTAAGGCAGAAAGATTCAACATAAGTGATTTCGAATATTAATAATATTCACGAGATATAATTCCTCTCAATAAAATAGAATAATAAAGTATTTACATTAACAATGAGCATAAAAAAATAGACATGATCACTAATGGATCTTTACCGACTTTAGCTGTGGAAGTTCACATTTCTGTACAAGAGTTTAGGTGCACGCTGCAATTATTCGAAGCCTGATAATATCACAATTGGAAATTAGTGACCACACACACTACTTGTTCAATATTAATACACTGTATCACTATTAACTGTGTATTACCACATGCATATGAGGTGAAAATATCATACGCACATTTAGAAGTATCACGGTGGCAGGAAAAATGAGGTACAAACATTTTGACCGCTCTGGATACAGATGCGTACAACAAAAATTTAGGTATAAATACGTGTTATACTATAGACAATTTTAACTTTGTTTTGTATTAAGCACTTTACTTAGAAAAAAAAGTCTCTCCTCAAACAAAATAAGAAAAATTTGAAAATCTAAACAAAGACTCTGACTACCCGCGTCAGAGCTGTAACAACGGAGGACTCAACATGAGGCGTCCACTTAAAAAAAAAACTTTATTTGAAACTTTATGTAAGCCCAAACTTAAGACTATATTCAGAGCAGTCAACAACATTGACGAGGACTGTAGTTTGATACGCAATATGATAAAAAAGTGGAACACACACGCACTGTAGGCACATTCACTATTCACACACTGTATTAGCATTGACGTAATGACGTAACCTCGAGCGCACACGTATCGGACAGGTTAACGCAGGTGGGACTGCGGCGGAGGGGGGACAGCGTTGTATCCCCTATCACAAGGAGGGAAGGCAGCGTCTTACCCCTATCAAGCGGAGGGGAGACAGTATTATATCCCAGGGAGACGGCGTCATACCTCATGTCGGGCGGAGGAAGACAGCGTCATACCCTTGTCGGGTAGAGGGGAGACAGTATCATACCCTCTGTCGGGCGTTCGACGGGGGTTACAACTTCATACTCACTCACCTCTCGGGCGTTTTGGGGGGAGGTACAATGTCACACCCGTTTGTCAGGCGGTTGGCGGAAGGGATAGCGTCACGTCCCCCCCGCCGGGCGTGCGTCGGGGAGGGGGGAGGGGCGGTGCTGTGCGCGTCAGGAGGCGGCGCGGGTCGCCCGGCGCGGTGCGAGCAGGTAGGACGCGTCGAGGGTGGCGCGCGCTCCGCCGCGTCTCAGCAGCCGTCGCGCTATATTGTTCACGCGTTCCTTCTGATGAGCGGTCGTACGCGGAGCGGCCGCGTTACCCGACACACCGTTCTGTAACATTTTTTTTTATTGTAACACTGCACAATCGATATTCACAGGAAATTTCAACACATTTAAACAAACATACTTTCATATATTTAGTAGTGTTTTGCCATGATTTCGTTAATAATTAATTATCCCAACAAATTCCTCTTGAAAGAACCATGTATCTAGTAACGATGTTATTGCAAACACTCGGGTTGTTTTCCCGAGAAAAGATACCAAACAAACAAATTTACTTTTCCCATTTATACAGTTATAACGTTATACTCGCAGAAAGAAATCTGTATATTCACCACATAGAACATCGGTGGTGTTACCTAATTACTAACAGAATGTGCATTTTTATGGCGTTTGTTAATCTTACTTCAAACCAAGCTCGTGTTAAGTCAGTTTTTATTAATCGCTATTTTATTTCAGAGTCTGCGTTAGAATGGCAACAGGTTTCATGGCCTAACATAGGTTTGGTCTTTGCATGATAAAGCAAAACAAAAAAAAAAGGTGAAAAAACACACAGCTTATATTATTCCCATTATAGTAAGCCTGCTATAGGCACCTTTCGCATAATATTTTACTTTTTAATATGTTATATTTTGTTAAGATATCTATAATATTAAAACATATTCTATAAAAATGTAGGTGACTGCATAGTTCAGAGAATGTAGCTCTTTAAATATAGGACATACTGCATAGACATAGAAAAAAATGTTCATAAATAAATTAAAATTCATATTTGGCATTAGGAATTTAAATTGTGAAGTGGCAAGGTTTTTACTTACTTTTAAGGGTTCCGGAAATGTGATTGAAGGTAACTTCTTCTTGATATCTTTATTATTATTATTATTATTGCCATTTTTATTCGATTTGTCTGCAGGCGTCGCACTTTTAGCGGCTCTACCTTTTAAATATTCTGGTGACACTTCGTGCGGCTGTAATAACAAATTAATGTAAATATTACCATTAACTTCGTATATGACAAACATGATTTATGCCTACAATTACAAAACTATTAACATTACATTACTATTCTTACTATCCTACTTCGAAGACATTTAGTACTATTATAATGTACTACAACTATACTATCCGTAGAAGCACATATCACTTAAGAATAAAATAAACAAACAAATACATACATAAATCAATACAAACTATTCTAAAATATCATGACAAATTTGTCAAACATGTCTATATTTTTATATATATATAATTCTTCTGTCCATGTGTATGTGACTGAAATCCTCCTAAACGGCTGGACAAATTTTGATGAAACTTTTTGTGTGTGTTCAAGTAGATTCAAGAATGGTTTAGATTCACAATTGGACCCGGTAGGTGGGGCTGCGGTTGACTTATAAGATATATTTAATTATCAAAAAACCGGACAACTTCTGCCGGGCCTGCTAGTACTTAAATAAAATTCAATTGTAGAATGTATGTAAGTGCATGTATTGTTGATTTGTTTTGATTCGACATATCAAAAATGACTGAGTGGAAAGAGTGACACGGATTGTCGTTCAATTGCTGAATATATATTTATTTACATCTTATGGTGATACTGTAAAGAGGAAGATTTGGTCTAATTTTTTTTTGTTAGCACAAACATGTGAAATTAAAGCTGACAGCTGGTAAAGTGTTAAAAAACGGTTATTATCGTTAAAAAAAACATTATTTATTTGGAACTCTTACAGCACACAATGTTTTTATATAATAACTTATAGTATGTAACAATTACAGGTAAGACAAGATTTCAAAATTACAGGAAGTGATACATAATAATAGGAAGACAAATAAAAAACATGTGTGTATGTGTGTGTGCGTGCGTGTATGTGTGTGCGTGCGTGCGTGTATATGTGTGCGTGTGCGTGTGTGTGAGTGCGTGCGTGCGTGCGTGCGTGCGCGCGCGCGTGCGTGTGTGTGCGAGTGTGTGCGGGCATGCGCATGTTCGGGCGTGCGCGCGTGTGTGTGTGTGCCTCATGTGCGTGCTATATCCCTGTTACATTATTTTTACATAATTCCGCGATGTAATTTTAATATTTCTCTTTGAAATTTATTCCGTGAATATCGAAATATGTCTACCGTACCACATACATTATTATAGGATCGTGCAATGTGACATTAATTTGACAGTATTGGATTTGGAGTATAGTTGAAATTAAGCGGGTGGGGGGGACACAGCAAGCAGCGGTGTTTTACGTGTGCAGTACGTCGGTAGTCGCGTAGTCCGGTGAAGCTGTAAAAGGTATTGCCCGGCCAATAGCTTAATAAATTCGAAAAAAAAAAACGGTAGTAGTCGCACAGAGTACGTTATATAGATAGAGGTCGCACTCGTTCTTTCCAATCAGCGCCTCTATAATACGATTTTCGAACTAATATGTGTTAGTTATAGATGAACATTTATAGCTATGTATGTATCCATACAGCGGTACTGAGTAAATCGTATACCAGTTTTTGATCATTTCTATTTGCAATGAATATATTCATCAAAAGGCAAATCTAAATCCAAGTATGTATATGCAGGAGTCAATGTTTACAAGTAGATCCGGAGATAGATAAAATCGTTAGTGGGAGGCAAGAAAATTTAAGGGAGCACACTCTCGTAACAGATACGTAAACAAAGCGAAAGAAAGCAAATATTTGAAAGCTGTCAGTTTGCAATGTCAAAATTAATTGTCGTCCGCCATCTTTTGTTATCGAACTTGCCAAAAGAATTATATAACAGTGCCATCTACAGAGTGCATTGATAACCAAAAATAGACGAGCCTTTTCCATACAAATCCTATTCGAAGAAGTGAAAATAGCGTGAGTAGTCGCAGTGATAAAGAGGAGAGACTTACCGCATATGTACGTGTGATCCTCAGCCTGTTCGGGAAGTGCGTGAAGGCATAGGGGTTGGTGCAGAGCGGGTAGTTGGGCCGCGATATCTTCGTGAAGAGTCGCGCCGTGCGGTCCACGCGCAGCTCGCAGATGTACACGTGCGGCTCGCTCGCACCCACCGGCCGACCCTGTACATACACACAATAAGTGTCATTATATTACAAAAAAAGGTGTGTGTGTGTGCGATTCACACACGATAGAAGTGAAACTTCAGTAAATCGATAAAAGAATGAGATGAATATATATAACAAGGGTAGGATAATTACAAAGTGTATTTGTTTAAAAATTAAAGTATTTTGATTAATTTTAAAAGATATTTTATATTGTATTTAACATATGTTACAGTGTACAGTAGGGTGGAGTGAAAAAAACAATTTTTTTTTTTTTTCTTAGCCTGGGGGTCAAATTTGTAGCTTATAAAAAACAAAAATTAAAAAAAAAAAAAAAAAAATTTTACTCAACATCTTGAGCCAGCCCACTCATTTTTAAAATTAATTACGAGTAAAAATATTTGGTTGCAAAAAAAAAATTTTTTTTTGTCTTTGAATCTCTTAAAACATCTAAGAACTGGCAATTATGATCATTTCCAACTCAAATTTTATTCTAGTGCCCTAAAGAGGAATGGTACTTTTTGGGATTTTTTTTTTAAATTAAAACAATAGTCACAAAAATTTTTTTTTAATTTGTGATTTTTAATTGGCATAAAAGAGGATACTCTGAAGTTTCTAGAACGCCTTCAAAAATTTTTTTTTTGCAACCAAATATTTTTACTCGTAATTAGTTTTAAAAATGAGTGGGCTGGCTCAAGATGTTGAGTAAAATTTTTTTTTTTTTTTTTCAAAAATTTTTGTTTTTTATAAGCTACAAATCTGACCCCCAGGCTAAGAAAAAAAAAAATTGTTTTTTTCACTCCACCCTAGTGTACAGTAGTATTAGCTCACGTACTTTCCACATATACTAACACACGTTAAATGCTCAAATACAAGCAAGTATTAAACAGTGTGCAATATACATACACATCGACATTTGCTCTCTCGCACTGGCTCACTAATTACAGGCGACTATGCTTAGAAGACGGGAGTGGGGATGCTACGAAGCATGGCACAAAGAGGAGAGACCGATAATATAAAATAGTATATATATTTCTGTCTCATTCTTTGCCGGCTTCATCCTACACATTTTTGTATTTGTGTCTCTTATCTGTCGTTTTTTCCGTTGCATCCGGTTTGAAATCACAACGATTCTAAAGAAGTATCACTTCAACAAAATGATTTAAGTCCAATATATACAAGTATACGTCACTAGTTTTCGCTCACGGCTTCGCTTACGTTCTGGTACCTTATGGTACTCTCTGTAGCACTGACAGCCGGTATGGAAAATCTCATAATAATCGATCAAGTAGGTAACGCGTGAAAGCGTAAAAAATAAAAGGGGGAAAGGGAAGTGGGCCTCCGGCGCTCTCACTGAGCGAACGAAACGCAACAATGCAATGCACTGTTAGTTACTTCACGTCGGTGTTTCTGTGGGTAAGGTGGTAGTACCGGGGGCGAACCGACCCATTCATTCTGAAACTAGTAATAGCTTCAGCTTGGCTCTACCACCTACAACATGTTTAGTTTATTTAACATTTATAGTTTTTATACACCGAGAATTTAGTTCAAATTATGGTGTCCATAACATTTTTAGTTCTTTTTTTACGAATTTCATATTACATATAAACAAAATCTGAAGATCTTGAAAAATAGCGTAAGATATTAGAAATGGCTAAAATTGGATTTAGTTCATATTGAAATGCAAGGACACGTATATTATTATCACCTAACTGATACTATAAATACGAATGTCACTTTGTTTGTTACTCCTTTACGGATTAAATACTCTAAGCCAGTGTTCAGCAAAGTCGTCATCCAAAAGAGTCAGATATAAACAATACAAAACTGAAGTATATGCGAAGGAGCCTTCTAAAAACTTAATCTTTGATTTAGTAGTCATTTTTATCGAAATAATTAAAATTAAACGTGCATTATCAAGCTTGCCTTGGCTAAGTATATCTTTTTTTTGTGCGAACAACTGGCCGTGTTATTTTTGCTTTCTAAAAATGTGTCTCTTTAATTGTTTGTCTTTCAAAACAAGGCTCTTAAAAGGCAAGTCAACAAATAATATTCCGTGTCTGCACTAAATATTTACTGTATGAGCCAGCTGCTCTAACCGATTAGTTTGAAATTTTGCATACATGTCGTCAAAGGCACAGAAAAGAACATAGGGTCCTTTTTTTTACAGAAAAAAAGATCACATCTATCTTAACGCGAGTAAAGCCGGTAGTAGTATATGTATACTTGTAGTAAAGAGTACCTTGCAATATGTATTGAGGTCCATGACCCAGCACTGCGACATGACGAGTTCTATCGGCACCGCTTCGTAAAGCGGCACGCGCATCACTTCATTATGGAAAAACCTGTAATGACAAATATTCATTATTTTATTTATTTACTAGCGGGCCCGGTATACGTTATCTCACCCTTGATAATAAAAAAAAACCTTGACAAATAATATACCAAAATCTTCCTCATGAATCACTTTATAGGAGAAAACCTTATGAATATCCGTTCAGTAGTTTAGACAGACAGACAGACGTGGCAGAGGACTTTGTTTTATACTATGTAATGACTATAAATCAAAACTTTAATTCAACGTATCTAATGTACATTGAAACAACACATTAACTTACTTATTATATAATAGAATACATAAATATGAAAGACATTAATACCGATCTGTAGGTGTTTGTCTATAATATTAAATTTTTAACTTAATTCATCAATTTGATTAATCAGTTAAATTAGTACAGTATAATAATTCTAGTCTGGAGTAATCAATTAATATCGCGTAGAGGTGTGTATGACGTCACATGACATACTTCCGTACGATTGGTCCAATCCAAAACCGTCATCGTTTACAATTGGTTAATTACGCGCATGCGTCATAAGCAATGTGCGCATGCGCAAGGTACGCTCTAACTACCGATCATATTGAGTTTTATATTTCCATAAAGTATTTTGACAACGAAAAATCATATTTAAAAATAATTTTAGTACAGCTATTTCTTTAGTACCAATTTTTTCTTGTTCATATTAATGGAATTGTACAGTTTTAGAGATCGAATTGAAGATTTTATGTAAAATAATAATTGAAACATGAAACATTCCTAATAAACTATAATTTATACGTAATTTAGGAAACTATAAAATATTACATACAATTATACAAAATATATATAATAAACACACCTTAGAATCGCGCTTTTGTGTGTATTATTCGGTCATTACCGGCGCGGCGATGTACACTAGTATTTTCATAATTTAATTTACTAGCAACACATGAATCGTCATTTTACTGTACGTGATTAAAAAGTGGAGTATCAAATCTAGTTACGCTTGTAATTTAACACTAAAACTATGTCATTGTCTACTCACTTTCTAGTCGGCTCATGGAAAGTTTCATGAGGTCGCAAGTAGTGATGCCCGTAAACATATCTCTCTTGAGTATCCTTGTGTTTCCATAAGCGTTCCACGCGGAATATGTCCAACTCGGATACAGGAATCTCACCAATGGTTTGATACGTGTGCTTGCGGACTTCACCCTCCTGTATAGAGTAAATATTAAAGGCATTAATCTAATATCAACATTTAACCCCCCCCCTCCATTACAGCCCCTGTATGCGTACTCGATAAAACAAAAAATGTGTCATGGACCGTACCAAGGCAAAATACAATGGTATGCTCAAAATAGCTTATCTCTAACTTTGTCAAATCATTCGAGTACTGACGTCCGCGTCCCGAAGTTTTCCACCCTGCTTTATTGAAAGCTATATAAAGCGTGCCGTAGTGCGTCCGGGAGCGAGTGGAATTATATTCTAGACATTGGAGGTTATATCAAGAAAAACTATAGGAAGAGACCTTCAAGTAGCCTGCTAGTACAGCATTAAAAGGTATAAGTGTAACTATAGATAACTATAGTGTAATTGTGAGTCTATTTGTTTTTTCTCTGTATATGTACAATATATATTTCTTCTGATGACAGAGGCGTTTGATTTATTATAATCTACAATATTTTCTATAGGGACACGTTATTCAAAGTTTGACATATCGAGGTGTTTCAAGTATCATGTAAGTGGAATTAGGGTATATTTTGTAGCGTTTTAAAGTTCTTTTTTTTTTGAGGCAATGAGAGGAGAAAGACAAAAATATAGTAACAATTAATACAAGGTACAAAATGGCTGATATTTGGGATAAATATGAAAGTTTATATATTTGTCTTCTTCAAAACGACGGGGTCAAAACATCAATGATATTGTATTTATATTTTTTGTGGAGACTTTTACAAGGAAATAACATTAAAAATATACTCACTTTATTCTGATTGGAGTCATCAGTTTTCTCTTTTCCTTTAGCGATACTCTTCACTTTCTTCCTGTCGACTCGCTTTGTTTTAGCCGACTCGGTTTTATCTCCGTTCTTTTGGCTGACGTCCGGATGTTTCTCATCAATCGGTATATCTCTGAGTACGTAGACCGTATCTCCTTGACGAACTTGCAGGTCACCCCTCATAAGAGTCAGGTAGAACTGATGACCCTCATCGGTGTATTCGTCGAGGGGAATTTCACGATCCACCTGAAAGAAAATCATTACAGATCAATCAACAACAAAAAAAACAAGAGTTGATAAAACGGATTCCATTAACAAGACTTCTAAACGACCCGTGTATATCCACACCGATTTTGGTAGTTCAATTATTCCAGTATTACAATTTTTAATTTTAATCTTATTTTGTAACTGTCTTATCTCGGATTTGTTATTATTTATTCATTCTTCTGCAAAAATGCGTTTGTTCATTAAAAGGTTAATGTTTATTATTGTTATAAATGATTCGTAGTGCGGATAGATGGCGCTGGACCGTTGTTTTAAATCCAGCTAAGTTATCATTCTTGTTTACATTGTCAACACCAGATGACGATTATTATATATAACAGGGTAGTTTGTTTAGTGTGAAAATGTCACAATTATTTGTTTGATTACATGTAACCTTTGTGTTGTATAAACAAAGTAGTGAAAGTCAGTGTTATATTGTGATTGAACAATTAATATTTTAATTAATACTTTATGACCAACATATTTGTGGCTATATACGAACTCTGTTCTTACAAGGATAACACAAATAGACTTAGAAATGAAAATAAACTGAAGTATGCAAACTACATATAATATAGTTAAACTTTGGAGCTAATTTCGGTAAAATAACAAATTTGTGACATATCTTCTGCATCCATTGTTTTTAATTTTAAAATTATATATCTACAGTATTGTTTTTTTCTGTGTAACAATTAGGGCGGAGAAGGTAAAAGGGTAGTGATTGGTGGTGGGTACTATGGAGTAGGTTATAAAAATAGACATATCACTAGATTTTTACGTCTGCTCGCTAAAATGTTAGTAGAGAAAAATAAATGAAACACTAATTATATAATAGCGCCACCTACTGATACATGCCACAACAAAAAAATATTAACGTATTAATGGGATTCAAAATTATATAACAGTGCCATCTAGTGATACATATCATAACAAAAAATTAATAACAAATACCTTCGAAATAGTTTTTTTTTGTTACATCATAGGAGGCAAACGAACAGGTGGGTCACCTGATGTTAAGTGATCACCACCGTCCATAGACACTTACAACACCAGAGGAGTCGCAAGTGCGTTGCCAGCCTGTATTTGGTGGAGAGGGGAAGGAGGAATAGGGGAGGGGGAGAAGAGGCGGGTATCCGGCGCTCGCACTGTTACTTCACAAGGGTGTTTCTGTGTGTCGGGTGGTAGTACCGAGGGCGAGCCGACACATTCACGCTGAAACCAGTAATAGCTTCAGCGTGGCTCTACTACCTACGAATTATTATTAATTAAAGAAGTGAAAAGACCGTGGCGGGTACCTTGTTGGGTGAGCAGAGATGGCAGAAGTGCGGCCTGGAGGTGTCGGCGACGCGCATGCAGCGCGCGTGCTGCCACACGGAGCAGCGCGCGCCCCCGCACTGCACCATCAGCCCCTCCTCCACGTGCAGCCCGCAGATGCACATTATCACCTCTTCTGGACAGTGTACAAACAAACAAACAAACTAACTAACCAACCAACCAACCAACCAACCAACCAACCCACTCATATACACCCTGACTCTACAAATCAAATCGCTAAAACTATCTTTCAGAGGCCCCCTTTTTTCGGCAACCAACCACACAACCGATTGACCCACTCATATACACCAAGACTCTCCAAATCAAATCCCTAAGACTATCTTTCAGAGGCCCCCTTTTTTCGGCAACCAACCAAACAACCGATTGACCTACTCATATACACTCTGACTCTCCAAATCGAATCCCTAAAACTATCTTTCAGAGGCCCCCTTTTTTCGGCAAACAACCGATTGACCTACTCATATACACTCTGACTCTTCAAATCAAATCCCTAAAACCATCTTTCAGAGATCCCCTTTTTTCAGCAACCAACCAAACAACCGATTGACCCAATCATATACACTCTGACTCTCCAAATCAAATCCCTGAAACTATCTTTCAGAGGCCCCCTTTTTCTGCAACCAACCAAACAGCCGATTGACCAACTCATATACACTCTCGACTCTCCAAATCAAATCCCTAAAACTATCTTTCAGAGGCCCCCTTTTTTCAGCAACCATCCAAACAACCGATTGACCCACTCATATATACCCCGACTCTCCAAATCAAATCCCTAAATCTATCTTTCAGAGGCTCCCTTTTTTGACAACCAAACAACCAACCGATTGACCCACTTATATACACCCTGACTCTCCAAATCAAATCCCTAAAACTATCTTTCAGGGAGGCGCCCATTTTTTAGCCACCAATCTTTTAGAATATTACTGGCATTATAACATTTCAATGTTCTTACAAGATGGTGGTCCTCTTGTTAAAAAATACGTAAGAATTATATTTAATCACTAATAACTCACCGGTCTTCGTTTTTTGTAGAAAACCGGCCGGAAGAGATTCCTCTGGTCCGAGAATTTTGTTCAAATGTTCCGCGAAATCAGACTTCGCCGAATTATACACCTATGAAAATAAAATCAAATTCATTTATATGTTTCATGCTAAATAACAACTCGACTGACAATCTTGAATTTTACATAAATGTGTTCAAGGGTACAAAGAAGGACAGTATATCATTCATCGAAAACAAGAGTACCGTTCTTGAGGAGTCAGTCAAATATATATTAACGCGAGCTTTCGCTACCGCAGGCTACTGTTAGTTCTTCATAAATGTTATTGATCAAAATTACTGTATAAAAGATCATAATTAATTTTAGTTACCCATTTCTAAACATCTAGAATAATGACTGTAAGAATTTGTGTTTCAGGTCCTTAGAGTAGATTGGATACAAAACTTCCAAATAATGAGAAAGCTCCAGTTACCCGATCGCTATTTTATTAGTCGATTTGACTCTCAATTTCGGGGCATTTGCGAGCTATTTCAGGAAAATGTAACAATAGCAAAATAAGGTTTTTACGATTAATTCGGTTTGGTAAATATCGAAATTTTTATACTTCAGTTAACTAACAACACTTTTAGAATAGCTTGCACACCAAACTCTATGATCAGATTTCAATATTTACGACACATTGAAAGCTGACAGTTACATACATTTTGACGCAACTAAAATGAACTGATAGCTAAAATGATTTAATTTACTCTATGGTTTTAAAGGAAACAAAATTTGAAAAAATGTGGATGTGTTCTTATGACCACAGGATAGAAGTGAAAACCTATAAAATATAGATAATAATATAAAAGTTAATTATTGAAACGATGCACTCCTTGCCAGACCGTAAACGTGGTCGATGACGACTGGCGTCGAGTATACACGATTCGGTGCGTCACCGACCCGAGCGTGACGGTTCATTTTCGTTCACTTTGAATTGTGTGTAAGGAAGTTTTAATTTATGAATATACCTTTTTAAGTTGTGCAGCGACAGTTCCCAGGGTAGATGCTCTGCCGTGTTCACGCATTAGGGCGGAAAACAACCCGTTAACATCTGCATCGAACTGCGAAACATTCTCGTATTCGCCTCTATTGATGTTAGTTTCGATTGAACTCAGATCCAACGAGACAGCGACATCTTGAGTCTTTACCAGTTCAACTTTAGTCTTAAGTACAGGTGTGCATAATGATTTCCCTTTATCATCTGCAAGTGTAAAGTTACATATAAGATATAAATATTATAAAAACTCGCAACACAGTTTGAACGCCTGAAGGATTCTTTTTACACGGATACTTAACCGATTTTTTATATTATACATCTTAATATATATATTTCTTGTGTGCGTGTGTATGTGACTGAACTCCTCCTAAACGACTGGACCGATTTTGATGAAATTTTTTGTGCGTGTTCGAGTGGATCCGAGAATGGTTTAGATTCACAATTGGACCCGGTAGGTGGCGCTGCGGTTGACTTTTGGGATTTCTATTTTTTATTATCAAGGCAGGACAACGTCCGCCAGGTCCGCTACAAAGTCACACTAAGTTTTATTTATCGTAACTAAGTTTAAAATTATTGTAATTTAATGCGAACATAGTCGAGGACAGTCGCTAGTATTACATATATGTTTAACAACAACCTCTTTAAGCACCCATAAAAGAAAAAAAAAACAAGGTAAAACTTTTTGCAAAACAATATATTCCTGGTGGAAAAGAAATGTGGTGTGTGACCATAGAGAACGAAAGAATTTTATGATGTATATTGAGACAGAACAATATGATTAATCTTCCTATACCCGCGCGTTGATCTGTGAAACTGGCTCGTTTTTTTTTCTAATGCAAAACATTAGCTACATGTTTTATGATCTACTACACGATGCAGATGGGTTTCGTCAGACTGATGCGCGACTATAGGGAGGTTAAAGTATTAGAAAAAGCAAGGTGTATTATCTAAATATATAAAAATCCAGTGTCGTGATGTTTGTCCACGTTGAACTCCGAAACTACCCAAACTATCTTCATGAAAGTAGGCATTTTTTTCCAACTTGAGATATGATATACGATATATGATGAGATCCGATAATTTATATTTCGATTAATGGCCTCAATATTTTTTAAATACAAATTAAATTATTGACAATGTTGATTGTTTTTAATTGTCAGTTTCATGAGTCTTCAACAGATGGCGCTTTAAATTAGTGTATTGACAGAAAACTGTAGCACCGACTGATATAGATATGTTACAGATGGCGGTGTATAAATACTTTATCATAATTTTAAATCAAAATGTAATATCTGAGCTAAAGCCACGCGTGGCCGGGTCAGCTAGTACAGTATTTTACACCGTGAAAGAAATTTCACTTCTTTTATGTATACCGAGTAGTAAGTGCACTTTTTTACATCTGTAAAAAAAAATATATATTAACCTTTAGCTGCAACGATAGCTGCATACAACGCCTTATAAACGTTACTAAGGCGCTCCTTCCGCGACAGCGTCGTATCATCGTCCAACTTCACGAGCCGTTTCACGTTATCATCTCGCGTCGCCCGCAGCATCCGCAGCCGCGAGATGAATATATCCGGGTTCATCGTATCCGGCAACGTCAGCGGGTTCACGTTGATAACGGGCGGGGGCGAAGCGCCTACATCGGGCTCAGAGGGCGGGGGCGGGGGGCTGGGTGGTGAGGAGGGCAGGGCGAGAGCGAGCCGGTCCCGCATGCGACGTACCTGCATATACTTTATATTTCAGAAATGTCATCTGCCGAATACACTTTACATCACAGAAATTTCATCTGTTAAATATACTTTACATCTCAGAAATGTCATCTGTAAAATACACTTTACATTTCAGAAATATCATCTGTTAAATATACTTTACATCTCAGAAATGTCATCTGTAAAATACTCTTTACATTTCAGAAATATCATCTGTTAAATATACTTTACATCTCAGAAATGTCATCTGTAAAATACACTTTACATTTCAGAAATGTCATCTGTTAAATATACTTTACAGCTCAGAAATGTCATCTGTAAAATACACTTTACATCTCAGAAACGTCAGCTGTCAAATATACTTTACATCTCAGAAATGTCATCTGTAAAATACACTTTCCATCTCGGAAACGTGAGTTGTTAAATATACTTTACATCTCAGAAATTTCATCTATGAAATACACTTTACACCTCAGAAATGTTAGTTGTCAAATATACTTTATATCTCGGAAATGTCATCTGTGAAGTGTACTTTACATCTCAGAAACATCACCTGTCAAATATACTTTATATCTCAGAAATATTATTAGTAAAATAAGGTATACTATACAAGAATTAGGTTAAATTTTGTTTAGATAAAGTGATAATGTCTGAAACTGCTGATCTGATAAATTATTTCCCTAATAGGATGCTACATTATCCTTGAGTATTTACAGATTATTGTTACTAGGTTTTATTGCAATTCATTCCTATGAAAATCAATAAAATATAAAGAGCCATATTATTAATTTGTAAATTACGTTTCATACATAAAACGGTTAACAGATAATCAACAGCAGAATAAGGAATTGTGCAATTATTTTTTAAATAACGCTTAGGTTTAATGAATAACATTATGAGTTGCTATAATGACTTTTGTTTAATTGATTTCAATTATCTTTTATTTGTTCTCATGAACTAACTATATTATGAAAAGAGCTCTTTAATTTAGTTACAATACTCACAGTTTCCAAATTTCTGAAGAGGAAGCAATGTCGCTCCTTCACTAAGTTCTTCTCTTTGACTGTCAGAGGTTTCATTTGGGGCTCCTGCCATAGTTTATTGAGATGCTGCTGGTACTTTAATATGGTCATATTTTTGATGTCGCACGTACTAACAGTCTGCTGTTCGGATTTCTTGTTGCATTTGACTGCTTTCCTTGGTCGTCCCACCCGGGGTTGGTTCCCGTTGGAGCCTTGGGATTGTGTGGACGTGTTCGAGGGTGTACGCGATTGCGTCTTGAGGGGTAGTTTCGTGATGCGTTGCGATTTGCCTCCGATTACGCCGCGACAATCCTCAGAGTCGCATTTACATGGCTATAAAAATATTTTTTTTTTATATATTCATTCAACAAATTGATCACAACCATCAGATATTGAATGTAATTGTTGTACACATAAGCCAGTTATATCGGACATCTATATATAAAAGAATAAGTAACTGAATAGCAACACACAGTCCAAACGACTGAGGGCTAAGGCCGTGAAAACTGACATGCGGGTTCATTTTATAGTGTAAGTTAGCACTGAGGAAGGATTTTAGGAATTTTAACCCACGAAAAAGGGGATGAAAGATTGTGTAAAAATCCGTCTATTTGTCTGTCAGTCAGTTTACTATTATTTTATATAAATAGATATAAAATTGAGAGTCGAGATTAATTACTATTATATATATTATCAACGTGTGCAAAGCCGCATCCGACTGGATTGCCACCATCACAGGCGTGGTGAAAAACCAATAATGACTACTTCTATTTGTTTTTCGAGTTTGGGGATCAAATTGTTTGCTACCATCGTGGTATAAAAAAAGAGTAGAAAAAAAGAGTAAAAAAAGAGTAAAAAAAGAAATAATGGTTGAAGCTGTTAATGGACTACTTGTTAAGTTTATTTACCTGGCCTACAGCAGGATTGAAGAGCGAGAAGTTATAGTCGTACGTTAATTCCTCGCCGGGATCAATGTCACGTAAAGCGAAGAGCGCCATTCTAAAAGTACCTGAAAGCGATTGATATATGTAACATTTTTAATATGCACCTTTATACGAATAACTTTTAACGTTTATTTCTATTGCGAAAATGAGTAGAAGTTCCATCACGTAGGTATGGGAATAGCATAAAATAAAGTTAAGTGATAGTGGAGATACCATTAGCAGTCCATTTCTGCATTTCGCAGTTGGGTCGGCAGGAGTGGTTGACGAAGCGCCCGTCGCCGCCCATACGGTGTCCGTCTATAACGAGTCCGCCGTCGAGGTGTAAGCAGTAATGGTGAGTGTCGCGCGCGTACCGAGTCGCCATGCGTTCCTATTCACATACACATAGTTTTATTCTTATCAAAATAAACTAAAAAGACCACCGAGTTCGCGTATAGGGTTCTATTTCAACACGCAACAATAAATTTAAGTTATGTATAGTATTAAAAAATAAGGGATGATGACTTCGTTCATAGCATGTTCAGACACCGCGTCGATCAAAGTAAATTTGAATACTTGCAATTGATTCTGAGCTTTCGGCGAAGGAAAATATTGGTAGTATTGGTATCATAATGGTAGTGCTGTTTCTAAGTCCGGCGTCCGCAAGCTACCACTCTCGAGTTGAAAATCTGTCACTAACTATTTATAAGGTGTGTTTCGACAGTTGAATGCAAGTGACAACCCCTCTAGATTTTATATTATAAAAACAAAAATTAACGCAGTCTTAACACGACTTTTACTAAGCAGTGCCTAAATATAGTGTCGTATAGTAGTAGTATGATTTACTTGTGAATCTCTAAAATTGTTTATTTCTTTCTTTCAAATTAATTATACTCACGAAATTCATACTTTATTACGAAATGGCTTTTGCCGGCTAATATAAAAACAATAAATCATAACAATAACATACAAAATTGACAACTTAGACAAGTGTTAGAGAATATTTAAATTTAAATAACGCCAATCTGTAAACAAGGGGACACTCTTATATGGTTAAACTTTTTTTTTAAGTCGGAGTTCAATGCGTATTTAACTTTTTTGTAATACGACTGTATGCGTATACCATTTTAGATCACATCGTCATTAGTATTATCATTATGAGGTTGTGGACAAACACTAAACCCTACAAAGTACAATAAAGAACATGTTTTCTTGATTTAGTTCAGACTAATTTGTACGAGCTCCACTAACATTTGAATGATTTTTATTTATTTTTTGTATCATTTTATGAGTTGGAAATATTGTAAAAATACACTTCTCATAGAGGAATTCTCCTTGATATTTTTTACTTTTGTTTTTATTATTATTTTTAGTTACAGCGTTTCGACATGGTAATAGAAATTATACTAAAATGTCAACTAGTTAGGATACAAGAGAAACATCCCTGCAAGGACAGAATGAACAGCCTAGGCTTAACAATAAGATTCTTTTCCTGAGATCGGAACACCGTATATCGACAGATGACACTGTTCATTAGGGAAGAGAATTTACCGGTAAAATACACATTTTACTTATTTTACAAACGTGCAGTCGGTAATTTACCGGATAATTAACCAAAGTACTTTTTTTGCCTCATGGTGGGGTTGATACGTGGTTGAGAATATGTACAGTACAGGCTAATAAGAATTTACCTTATATACACTATAAATATATTAATTAACAAATAAAGTATATATAATTATTAAAAATTAATTATTATGTTAATTAATATTGATAATAATTAATTATGAAGCTCTTCAAATACCCAGCTTATGTGTATAATTCTGTCAATATTCCTAATACATACTTAAGCAACATCAATTAATCATGAGTTTCGTAAAATTTTTGTGCCGCTTGTGTTTAATTATCCTTTCAAAATATATTTTACCGGTTAAATAGCCAAATGTTTAACTAGCCAGTAATTGGATATTTGTCAGCTCGAAACACTAATTACAATTATGCCAAGTTTAATTTTGCTCATTCTTGAGTATTCATAGGAACTCTTATTAAATTAGGCAAACAAAACCCAGCTGTACACTTCTATATATAGTTCTGCCAGTATTTTTTAAATCACTTCAATATATTCATACGTATTTACATAAATAATTTAACTTTTCACAAATGAGTGTTTTTAATTGAAGTATATATATATAGTTGGTCTTGATTGACCCAATTTATTTGTATTTGCACGATCACTAACTTGTTCTTATAGCTTCTGATTTATTTGTTTATTACATTAATTAAAAAAAAATAGTGAACAAAAAAAAGTATTATCAAATAAATAAAAAATAAATAAATAAATCTACTAACCTTAAACTCTTTGTCCGAAACGACCTCACCAACGTACTCAAGTATGAAATCTCCAGAAGTTATCTTATGTTTCGTTCGAACGCCCCAACCCTTATTTTCCGTCATGAATTTCTCCAAACCGGAAGCCCATTCGTGTCGTTGTATACGTTGATTTTTACACTTGTCCCTGTTACATATAGATGCAGGATGTATAAAACAATCATCTTTACCTATTTAACGATATAAAATTATATGTTGGCGGTTTGTCACAACTATAGAAGCAATAAAGATTAGAATGAGATGACATGAATGTGTTGAGAGTGTAAATAAGAGATTATAGGTACGACGGGGTATGAAATATAAAGAAACAGAAATAATATTCAATGAGAACAAACTATATGACTTGTTACATTTCAAAATAAGGTAAATCCAATTTTAGCCGTTCCTAATATTTTAAGTTATTTTTCAGGATCATTAAATTTTGTACATGTAAAATATGAACAACAGATCACGAAAAAAAAAAAAACTAAAAACCTTATGAACGGCAAAATATGAACTTAATAAAAATTGGACCTCTTAAAAAAATAGACATGAACGATTAAAATTTGATTTAGCTCATTTTGAAATGTAGCTACTCTGATATACGTTTTAAAATAAGAGAACAGTTTAAGAGTACATTATATTTATGTAAAGAAAGTTTCATCTTCTACATAATCTTTCCTAAATATTCTAAAAATGTTAAGTATAAAATCAAATTACATATTGTTATGGGCACCTGTATACAAAAAAACCAATTGTTGAAATTGGAAGATTTGATCACATTTTGTTTGTGCATACACCAGTGCGAAGCCGGCCTGAGTAATTTTTGTCGACTTAGTTTGCCTTATGCGCTCGCCTTAGTAGTCCGGTGAAGCTGTTAAGACCTTGCTAGGTCAATAGCGTAGTCAGTTCGAGATAAAAAAACGTCGGCTTAGTTGATAGCGTGTTCGGACACCGCGTCGATGGACGTAGGTTCGAATCCTGAGAACTGAGTTGGAACTTTCGGTGAAGGAAAATATAATGAAACCATAATATGGTGGTTGGGCTTATTGCTAATAATCTGTCGCTAAGCACGTGTTGGTGTGACGCTACAACCTATATAGTACAAAAAAGCTAATTTCAAATAAAGAGAAAATCTTATAAATCAGAATGAAATTATTTTACCCGCAAGGACACAATTGTGGAGAGCATTCAGAAAACACGAGTCTGTTAATGCAGTCCTCGTTGCAGCCCGACACTTGAGCACAGTTACACGCAACACTCTCGCACTCTTCCGCAGATGGCTTCACATCGTAATACACGTCTGAAAATGAAAAAAAAAAAAACAATTATAACATATCAGAAAAATTCAAAATACTATTATTACAGCCATTATCACTTGGGTAAATGTTAGCAACTTTAGGTAATTTTAGTGTTGTAACAAAATGGTGACGCCCTTGTTAGAACTTTCTAGACAGTTTTTGTGACTTCTCAGAATTCATGTTTTATGTTATTAATTCTAATGAACTTCCACAGAGTTTAAAAACCAAACTATATAACGTAAAACGCTACCAATGTTTATTAAATAATAAATATTTGTTAATAGTTATATAATATATTATAATTATATTAATAGTTATTAAATAACGTAAATCGTCTCACGCTCTGGGAGAGTACTTAAGAGTTAACCTATAGAGAATAAATGAATAGTTAAGACATTAAAGTACTAATATACATACTGGTACGTATCTTCTTATAATTCCATGAAGGGACAGGCTGGTTGTAATGTTGTTGCCACCATATATCGTACGGTAGTGTGAAGTGTTGTAATCTTCGTCGAACCCATCGTTCACAATAAGGCGGTGCAGATAACAGACCAGGTGAAAAGTCTGTATGGGAAATCAAACTCTTGCTTTTTCCTTCAGGTTTAGGACTGAAAATGAAAAAGACACATGTTACACTAGAAAATTCATTATTTACAAAGTTAAAATATATTCCAAAGAACATACTCTCCCTTGTAGTAATCAGAAAATAGCCCTGCAGCCAAAAACTTCTTCCTAAGCCTTGGATTCCTTTTTGATACGACAGGTTTGTCTCTGTTTTCAACACTACTAGCTGGGCTATCGTCACGTGACGATGCAACACGCTTTTTGCAGATGATATTCTTAGAAAGTACGTCTATACTTTTCTCAAAGTCGATCTCTTTCTCATTCAACGGTAATGGGTCATTTTCGTCATGATCCTTAAGAGTATCTACAGAAGGTTCACGGGACTTGCAACTTAATTTTCGGCTCGCAACAGTATCTAGTGAACTTTCTCTTGAACTAGAGTGTACTTCAGCATTCTTTTTGTTCATCTGACATGATCTAGATTTTCTTCGAGTAATTATGCTTACAGGTTTTTCAACTTCGATTGGTGACTTTTTGTTTTCAACCTTTTTGTTTTTCGTCTTCGATTCCTCGATTGCATTATCAGAACTTCTGGTTAATCTTTTTTCACTAGGGCATAACACGGCTAAGCTCGATTTTGGTCTTAGTCCAACTTTATTATTTTTTTCCACTACTTTCTTTTTACACAATAGTTCTTCTACTTCTTGACAAGGTGACATAGCCCTTGTCTTCCGTTTGATTCTTTCAAAGTTATCCAATCGACTGACAGGTCTGGCAGGTTTTAAATTAAGTAGACTCAATGGAATACTATCTTCAGGGTCATTGCTCACTGTGCTATTTAAAGAACGAATGCTGTCCGTCTCACTTAGCACCTCCCATTTGTTAACATGAATTTTAAGATCTTTTTCACTTTTATTCTGTTTCAGTTGTAAAGCTGGTGCTCTTAGTATACAAGTATTTAAATTCTTTTTCTCAGTGCTTGTAATCTCAACTATATTACATTTTTTGTTATTATTATCTACTGGAATCTCCTTGCCTTGTAATTTCTCAAGAGCAACAACTGTTAATCGACCTTGTTTTGGACAGTCATCTTTGTTGAGAATTACTTTCAACTCTGGTTTTTTACTTTTTGTTCTTTCTAGGAAACTGCTCATAGCTTCACCATCTTTTGGAACCCTTTCGAAGGCAGAATTATAATCGGTGTCCTCGGATGTAAAATGACTATCAGAAGTGATATTCTGATTGCTATTAGGGTCTATTTTTTTCTTTTTCTTTTTGATGCTCGGAAAGCCTGTTCTATTTATAGCTTTTCGTCTTCTAGTCTTTTTCTTGGAAGTTTCGATACTTTTAGTATCTGTGCCGCCATCACTTCCATCAGTTTGCTTCGGTATTGAGTTAATTATTTTTGATGTGTCCGAAATCGCTAATCTTTCAGCTTGTATTTTCGGAACTAATAACTTTGTCGGCAGAACTAATTTGCTTTCCCTTAAAATGTTGTTAACTTTTTTCTTTTTTTTACTATCATTATTCTCATCATTTTCATTATTTAAGTTTCTCTTAGGTTGTCGTAAGTTATGTCCACTAGTAGTTTCTTGAATCTTATCAGACAAAACCGACGCAATTGATTCTCCTCTTTTTGGTCTAATTATGGAATCTGATGTATCCGTAATCAAAGCAAGAGGAATATCAGATTCAGTATCAATGGGACTGAGTAAGGCATTCGTGGTCTTGGTTTCACTCTTCAATTTCACTTTATTTTTATTCGTATCTGCCAAAACGTTATTAACACAAATCGAAGATTTCGGTATTTGATCTTCTAAATCTACAGAAGGTTCAAAAATTCCTGTCGGTTTATCGACATTAACAACTATTGTTTGTTCTATCAATGGTTCAACAACCTTTGATTTTTTTACTTCAATAACTTTTCCTTTTGAAACCGGTGATTTAATTACCGTAGCTCTGGTATTAATTTGTGGTGAATCTTTATTCTTGCTATCCAAAAGTTTGTTGGTAGAATCAGTATTGTTTTTCTCTTTTTCTAATATACGGGATTCAATAGATTTACGTATATTATTATTCAACAGTGTGTCTAACACCTTTGTAGCTGCACTAGGATTTATTTTTGATACAAGATTACTTGTTAATCCTTCAAGTCTATTTTTCTTACGAGTCATAATCTCCGATTTTTGTGCTGGTGGTATTGTACTTTTATACAAAGTTCGTGCAGACATACTTTTTAATTGATCAATAGTAGTGTTAGTATTGATGGGAACAGTATTAAGTGTTTGCAGAGATTCAAGTTCAGAAGAACTTTTCATATCCTCTTTTGAATTATTTTGATTAACATCTTTCTTTTCCTTTGAATTATTCGTGTTTAAAGATTTTTCGTCCGATAATTTCTTAGATAATGATTGAACCACTTGATCCAAGCTAGAATTACATGATCCTTTGTCTGCCTCTAACCTGTGTCGTTTTTTGGGTGTTACGATAGGTGCAGAGTGCCTTGTAGGTGATGATTTTGTTTCAGATCGAGGCGATGCAACTTTATGACCATCTTGTTTAGCTGCTTCAACTTTTATTTCAGATTCTTTAGGTTTGGGTAAGGATTTCTCTAAGTCGTGTACCATTTTATGAACTGCTTTAAGTTTTTCAGACGTTTCGTAAATTTTTTTCGAAAGTTCTGATTGTTCCGCTCCGGGTTTTTTTATTAATAGATCATCATCTGTGGTATTTACTGGGTTAGAAGTAACATTTTTGCAGGTTGAATTTAATTCATCAACTTTATTTACTAAATTGCTTTCATCGGTATTGGAAGACTCTTTCGGAATTTTTGATTCACTGTCAGTTGACTGACAATGAAGCTCTTGAATATTACTTAATTGATTACAAACTTTCAAGTCATTCTTTTTCGTTTTTTCCTGTATTGATTTAATTTTTGGTGACTCTCTACTTATTTCTTCACCCAGACAATCTGTTTCAGTGCACAAAAATTTTTCAGGGCTAATACCATTTTTTGAATTTTCGTCAAATTCAGTTGTAACAAGACTTAAGCTTAATGAATTATTTGTAGATGAATTTATATGATAGTGCCTCTTTTTTAAAGGTAATTTGTGTTCATTCGTATCTTTCCCTCCCTTGTTCTGTGATTCAGTAAATTGTTTCTTGTGACGCCTTTTTGAAGTAGGAGTCATTATTTCCTGACTGTCTACTGTTTTTCGTTTCTTTGCTCCTCTCTTGACGACTTTACTTGGTGCTGACTCTAGAGAAGGTTTTTCACAAGATTTGGATTGGGTTTGAATTATGTTAGTTTGAGTTACTAACTTAGGCGCAATTTGGCATAGTTTTATGAAATTTGAAATCAAATTATCCATATCTTGACAAAATTTTTGATCAACTGAATCGACAGTTTTTGTGTATTCTCTACATTTAGAAACAGATCTCGAACGATGTCTCCTTTTACTTCTATGCCTGTGGTGTTTATTTTCTGTTTTAATGGTGATACGTGATGGTCTTTCGGCAGGTTTGAAATTGATTTTAGATGGTGCTAAAACGACGGTTCTTCTTTGTCTTTTCGTGTGAAATGATGGTTTTATATGAGACTTCTTGAAATTTAAAAATACATTTCTCATTAGAGATTTATTTGGAACATAAGTGTTTCTCGACTTTTCAAATATGTTTTGCAATGGTTTATGTGAGCCATCTTTATTCGTCATATTCGAAAACATAGTGCTGCCATTTTTTGACTGTTTACGATTTTTAGGCGATAAAGTTCGTGTAAAATACTTCAAATTATTCTCATTTTCTTTCTTTGATCCGGGTAAATTATTTAGTGTGCGTATAGGTGACGCTCCAAATTTATGTGTGAATACGGGCTTCAACGCCGGTAGAGGTCTTCCCGTGTAATTTACTTTACTCGGTGATTTTAACAAAGTATTATTATTATTGTGGCTCACTTTAAATATATTATAAGTCATTACAGGCCTCTGCAGACCACTAAAAACTGGTCCTGGTGCAAATGGATCTGAAGCATTCGGTCTCAGTATGTGTTTTTTGTTCATTCTAGAAAATCCATAATCATATTTTGAAGGCAAAGGATATTTTGTACAGACACTTACATATTTTGGACTAGAGCTTGGTTTTCGCAAATAGCTTTCGCATTCTGATTCACTCGTGCTATTGCCTATCGTTAAGCTGCTAAATGTTTTATTTGTTAATAATAAAATTTCTTGGTCAGAAACAAAATGTTTTTGATTTTTGTAATACGATCGGTCTCGAACTGACCTAGTTTTTTTTAGTTTCTTCATACGTCGACGCATACTTCTAACACTGTAGTCAGTCTTGTAACCCGATTTGTCACTTTTGTAGCCAGATTTATGATCACTTTTATAACCTGATCGATAATAGTCGCTTTTGTAACCAGATCTACAACCGTAATCACTTTTATACCCCGATTCAATTAGTCGACTACAGCTTTTGTATGGCTTAAATTCATGGTCGCTTTTGTATCCAGACAGAATATCTTTATATTTAGGATTCAAATCAATCTGTTTCCACGTAGGGTCGAGTGGATCATCTGCCGCAGCCTCATTTTCACTTTGATTATCTCTCCATGCATTACCAAATGATTTATTGTTTTTCTTCGGTACACTCGCAAGTTTGCTGTTCAGTTCTTTACGTTTCGCATAAACTCCAGATAAAACAGATCTATTAGACGGTATTGACTCATCGTCACTGTCACCGGTATCGTACTGATTTTTATCTTTTAATGTTTTGGGAGAATTCTTACTAGATGTTTTCGTTTTACTCTGTGGTTTTCGTCCTACTTTCTTCCTTGGGGGATAAAGTACTCTGTCAGTAGCGTATAACATTCTATCTAATGCAGCTATATCTAATTTGTGGTCAAGTCTCTTGCTTTTTTCAAGCCTATTTTGTTCTTGTTTTAGTGGAATAGGCGAAGGTGCTTCCGTCTTGATTTCTTTTACTTCGTTCTCTACTGTCTTCTTCTGATATTCACTATCACTAGAATCAGATCTAGTTTGAATTCGACTTCGGCTTTTAGACTTAGACCGCATGCCTCTTCGTTCCCTAGTGTTATTTTCTTTCTGAACCGACTTTCTTTCTTGCCTTCTGTGAATTTCATCTACCTCTTGATGCACTGGTGAATGTGTTGGAGAGTTATGATTTGACAGAATACCAGAATCTGGAGATACATTAGGTGGATCATTATTGTTATGGAAATTAATAACGTTAACGGCACATTTATCTTCTTTTTGAGATTCCGTACCTTTGTTAACGTACTCATCATGTTTTCTTACTTTTCTAGGTCTCCCCCGTTTTCGCCGTGATTCTATAGTTACGTTTTTAACATCTTCTTGAGATTCAATAGAATTTGTACTAATTGTATCGAGCTTCTGATTATCTAATTGACTTAAAGAATTAATGTCAACACTCACAACAGTTAAAGGGGAGCTTTTCAATAAATCCCCGGCACTTCCCAACTCAGATCCACCATGAGCTATATCAAGATTCATAAAGTCGTTATTGTCAACACAATCTTCGAGACTAGGAGGATTAGATATGGAAATATCAACTGATTCCGTCACTGATGTTATTTCTTCTAGATCTTTGTTGATCTGCGAAAGTGCTTCAGTTTGTTGCGGACTCAAGTGCTGGTTAGTATTTAAAAAGTTCGATGTGATTGGTAAATTGCTGATTTGTCCAAGAACGCAATCACTTATTCCACCCACACTATCGATAGAATTCGTATTTAACCCACAATTCAAAGATGACGTTGCTGAAGAGTTGATCGGCGTCAGAGGTGTTGTACTACTTAATAGTTGCGTTTGTGCTACAAATTGTTGCAGCAGACTAGAAGCATAATGAGTAGTATTCTGTTGGCCCGTCTCCGAATTGGAACATTCGTTTTCTGATCCCGATGAATCCGCTGTTGCCCTTTGTATAGCAGCTGTTACTAACTGAGGTGTAAGTTCCATTTCACTGCTCGATCCGTCTCCTGTAAAGTTTAATTCAAATAAATTTATAACTGAAATGCAATGTTGTAATAATAGTAGGTACTTTGTTTTAAAAGTACAGTGTCTCTCACCATTGTCTGCGATGGACTTGTCATCATTATCCGGTGGCGGATTGTGAAAGGTCGCGAAATTAGGCTGTTGCGCCGGCGCGCTCGATGTTTGTTCTGGAAATAGTTCTGCGAGGTCTGCATCGTCAATAACCTAGAGAATAAATGAAGCAATTTAAAATAGAATCTTGGCCAGATCAATAAATAGGATTTCTCTATTTCGTCGCCGATTGATTAAATAAATAATCTTAGAAACATTTCACTTTGTAACAAGTTTTAATAATCGTTCTTACATTGTAGAGTTATAGATAGCACAACGTCAAACATTACTACTTAATAAAAATTAATCTGATCTAAGCCCAGTACATTAACATTTAGATATACGCAAACTGATCGCTGTATGATAATGAATCTGTATATTTTAAAATGGAGACAGTGCTGGTTATACAATGATAATGTGAAAAGAGATAGTCTTTCTATAAATCCTATATATTCCTATAAATACTACTAGTAACAGTTAAGACTTACTTGTAATTGACAGGCGGCAGCGAGAGCTGCACTTGAATCGTCAGCGGAATTGTGCGCGGGGCCGCCAGCAGCTTCCGCGGTATCCGAGTCAGATGACGAAGACGACGATGATGATGACGATGACGATGAAGATGAAGAGCTCGACGATGAAGAACTACTGCCACACGCTCCACTCTCCGGTACTGGTGATGCAAACTGTGACGACAAAATAGTATAACTAATCGAAATTCTTGAAACGTTTATGACGCATAAATCTATATGTAAATGTTCGTTAATGTTCTTTATAAATTTAACTCTACCACAGTTCTTCATTCGTCACTTTAATATCGTCATACGTTGCATTCGAGAATGCACATAAATTTATTATTTTTTGGAAAAAATAGAACGAATAGACAGATTTCCTGTGCCGGGTAATACTAATTAATTCATTAGTTATCTTATAAAATTTATCATTCAATTCTGAAAGATACAGTTTTCAAATTATAAACACATTATGCACAGTTTCAGTATAAACTAACATAGATTATAATTCCCCAATGAGTTTAAAAAAATAAAATTACATTTACCTACATGGAACGAATTAATTTATATTTTTGTAGAAAGAGCGAACAGAGGGACAGACGTGACAGAGAACTTTGTTTTATAATATACTAGCGGGCCCGGCAGACGTTGTTCCGCCCTGATTATAAAAAAAATCCTTGACAAATTATATACCAAAACGTTCCTCATGAACCACTTTATCCACTGGTGAAAACCGCATGAAAATCCGTTCAGTAGTTTTTGAGTTTATCGCGAACAGACAGACAGACAGACGCGGTAGGGGACTTTGTGTTATACTATGTAATGATAGTGATTTGTAATTTTTTTATTTTTATGTTGTGCACATATGTTGCAGTTAAATAATTCTCTAGAAGGCGAGAGACATTATTACCGTGCAAGATTGATTTGGCGCAACTAGCAACGACAGTAATGTCGCAACACAAACAACTTAGTCCCTGGCTGACCGCAATACGCACCTACATTTACAAGTACGTATTCTGATATAAGTTTCTTATAAAATTTAACTTTAACGATTATTATTTCACAAATTTAAAGAACTGCTAGAAAAGCACGATAGGAAACCAGATTGTTAAAAAAATAAACTAACTAGTGCTACTAACACTATTAACACACAACTATTTAGTGCCCCTGGGTTTTTATTTACATAATGAATTTTGCAATGAAAAATATCCGTCATTCGTTACATTTATTATAATATATCGCATTTTAGATGTGTCGAATGAACATGGTAGATGCGATGAATTTGTTTTATTTCCAAATATACCTTTTCAGGAGTGAACATATTGATCACAATTCACGAACGCGGGCATATTAGGTACACGATACGCTACTTATATTTTACTAAAGGGTAAGTTTTTAGTAAAGCCTTGTTAGGCCAACAACGTAGTCTGTTTGAGAAATGAAAAGGAAACTTATAATGAAGTCAATTAATAATAATCACCCTATATTAATAATATAGCATTATATTTCACGTACAATATATATAGGTAATTATAGCCTTCAAAACCGATATTAGGATCCAAATCACTATACGCAATAGCAAACAGCGAATTGACTATACGATATAGCCGTATCTTTTAAAAACTATTTATTGCCGTGGATCTGTTAAAAACATGACTGCTTCAAAGTATTTGTACACTAGCATTTTCAAAGACATTGATATAATTAAAACATAAAAACAGATATTGAGCAATTAATCATTCCTACAGTCTCCTTAATAATGCCATGCCATAAATAGTTTATGGTCAGTTCATCTTTTCATATAAATAAAACCTAAAACAGTATACAAAATCGTAATACGATTGGACAAAATATCTAGTTGATTGCACACAGAGGTAAATTTCTGATCGTTGACAAAGTAAAATAGATATAAATCATAAGGTAATTACAATAATACTAGGAGGCGAACGCGTGTAAAGAGCCGGGTATGTATTGTTTTAAGCATTAGGCGAGTTGATATTCCTAGGGTGCTAATCAATAGGCGGAAGGGCGAGTAACCCTCGCAGCAAGGGGTTGAGCAAGTGTCGCGTGGCCGCCAGTCTTATCACGGCTAGCATATCAAATATAGCGGAAACTAGCGACCCCAAGTAACCATAAGCAGTAGACGCGGTAACAATGCACGTATTTTCCGTGTTTTAAAACATTTCTTTCATTGGGCATCATTAGAATATTTGTTTTTTTTTTTTACTCTAATATAAAGTAAAATCCGTCATATTTTACACTTACAAGCATTTGTTATTATTTTCTAATTGATGTTACAAAGAAAAGGATCCGTGGAAACTTAAGTTGAATAAGCTAACTTATCAACAAACAATGTAATATATAAGAAGACGTAGTCCGGTGAAACTGTAAAGACCTTGCCGGGCTAACAGTGCAGTCAGTTCGAAAAAAAATATATATAAAAGACCACTGTACATAATACAATCATCTGTAACTATTAGGGTGGATATTACTATGCGATTCACTAACGTTATCTATTGCAGTAAGACGTGACAACGGCCAATCAATTCGGAAGTGCAAAGTGACCATCCAAGGATCCACCCTACTATTTAATAACAGACTTCCGCAAAGTAAAGACTTCACATTAATCTGTTAATATTGTTATTGTATTGATCACAATTTCAATGTTAACAACGTGAGAATCACTTTTTACCACGCGATTATACCACACAAAGTTATAAACCTGCCTAATAATGCTAATACTTATCAGCAATCTTCAAATCGCTCTATCTGATGATCTCAAAGAAATAGCACAACAGAAAAATCATGAGTCACAATCATACACAAAAAATATCACACAGCTCACTCAACGTATAAAAATAAATATCAATCACACTCATTACCTTGAATATAACATTAATATATCTAAATATATAATACATGTGATACGTATACAGCGAAAACAACTATTACAAATACATTCTACGATCTATAAAGCAAAATAACAATAGTTGTGCGGACAAATATGAAAGCTGCGGACTATTCGAATCGACAATAGGATAACTGTACTCATTCGAGATGACGCCGACACGAATATCACATTAACGACCTCGTGATCTACGTAGATTTATATCTGACAGCAGACGTTGAACAAACACAGAACGTTTTCATACCTCGTTGCGTTTACGAGTAGGTACTATCATGAAAAAAATACCAATAAATTTAATTATGCAAATTTTCTCGTTTAAATACCCATGAGTACTTATAGATTATTACTAAGAATAGGTAAATGATAAGTAATATATGCTAACAAGAAGGCTGGCAATTTCTCTTAATAAGCACATAATAATCTTTATGTCAATAATATCATTGGCTATTCTTCATCCAATTACATTTGTAACACGTTTTGATATAACATAATGTTTTTTGTTCGTTATTAATTTACTAGTGGGACCGGCGAACGTTGTCCCACCCTGATAATAAAAAAAACACCCCCAAAAATTATATACCTAAATCTTCCTCATGAATCACTTTATCTACTGGTGAAAACCGCATAAAAATCCATTCAGTTTTTGAGTTTATCGCGAACGATATCGCGAAGTAATGATAGAGAAAAGAAAAATAATTCATGAAATAATGGAGCGAAAGAATGCAAACGTATTGGCGACAAATAAAAAAAAAAAAACTTTCATAAACATCAATCAGCCACAATACAAAATCCGTTAACAATCAACCGATGTACGTACCGACGTTAGTTTAACACAAAAAAAATTACATGTCAAATCTATTTTCGTCATTAGATATCTGCAAACCCATAGAGCGAAATGGTCGTTGACCCCGCACCAAATACCGAGAACAATACTAAGTGAACGTTACAAAATAATAGCATATCTGGATACAATATCTTAAAATTTAAAAGAATAGAAAATAGAAAGCGACTTCGTAATCGCCAGTAAAGTGAACACAGAAAAGGTAACAAATATTGCATTTGATATGATTTAAATTTAAGCCGTGTTAGATAAAATGTTAAGGAGATAGAACGAGGAAATGTCGCGGAACGTTGGCCCGAGAGGCCGTGAACTTGACTGTGACGACAAACAGTCGTGCCCCTAGGGCATAGAGACATCCTGTCAAACCGGCAAGCACTCAAAGAAGTGTTGATACAACATACCTAATCAATCACGTTTAGCTTTTAAGAGTTGATTAAATGTGATTATTGTAGAATTTAATATTTATATGATGTGCTTACGGGGCGTCAAAGACGAAAAAGAAAAAAACAAATTAAAGAGAGAAAAAAAAAAAAAAAAAGATATCTACATAAACTGGTCGTACATAATTCTAATCTATTCATCAATATCTGTGAATACATTTTTGAATTAAAACATAGTAATGTAATTACATATCATTGAACAAAGTTCTCTGCCGCGTCTGTCTGCCGTCTGTTCGCGATAAGTTCAAAAACTACTAAACGGATTTTCTTGCGGTTTTCACCAGTAGATAAAGTGATTCATGCGCAAGGGTGAGGTATATAATTTGTAAAGGTTTTTTTTATTATTATTAGGGCGGGACAACGTCCGCCGGGCCCGCTAATTTTAATTTAAAACATTAGTACGCAAATTTAATTCGGGTAACTGAAATTTGCTTCTAATTATTTTCTAACTAAAATAATATTAACTCCAGTATTATCAAAAACCACACGAGTTTAACAAATGTAGACCTTATGATGATCAATTGACTATTGGCAACATAAGTTAAAAAAAAATATTTATCACAAAATTAAAAAAAAAACTTGAACAATAATGAATTATATAATGTACAATTATAATTTTGGCTAGATAATTTAAAACACAATCCGCCATTTTAAGATCTGGGTGTTAAATGTCTCTATTGTTGCGTAGACGGCAATCAAATTGTTTCCGCATGTGTGACAATGCTGTCTAGTGCTCGAAGTGTTTAGTAAACCAACGACTATTCGCCGTTTATTAACGACTAGCTGTGCCCGCGACTTCGTCTGCGTGGAAGCTTATGTAAAAAACAGTGATTAATAAAGTCATCTGAATGTATTAAGTACATTTACTTGTCTACTTTTTCTCGTACTTACGCCGCGTCATCATTAAAACTACAATAACTTTTGATAGAGTGGACCGATTTTAATGAAACAAACACTAAGTTACTCTCGAAGAGATGCTTTACGATTTTCTTATGGCTGAGGGTTTATTGTGAACTCAGTATTTTAGCAGTGATGCGTGTTAATATAAACAGACAGACAGCAATTACTAAAAATGATTGAAATGTATTACTTACTTAAAAGTACAGACACGTTAGATACTTTCTTATTATATGTATGTCTGATTTATTATATGTATATCATATATATAGATATGTATATATGATTTCAAAACGTATACTACTAATTCTATATCAACGCGGCTAACAGCCTCGATCGCCTCGAGACGTAGAGACAAAATATCAAAACTCAATCAACATGTAATAAACAGTTGCGTACATTTTATTCCTTAAACGTTAACACAAACAGTTCTTAATCCTATGCAGTATTCGGTGGTTGTTACATTTCTAGAAGATTAATAGATACAGTTCGAGGCTGTACGCTCATGTAATTGGTAACGATTATTAAGAGAATTTATATTCCATATATTAAGGGTTCGTGAGTAAAGTTAAATTCAATTTAAAGCGAGTCTTACATTTATGCGACATTTCATTTTGGGTTAGTTTAACGAGATGCTAAAGAAATATACTTGGCGTATTAAGATCGACAGAATTATGGACTATCTAATTACATTTTCATAGAAAAAGTGTTTTAATTTGAAGTACACGAAAAACCCTTGACACTTAACGTTATTGTGCCGGATTTAATTAGTTTCCCACAAACTATACAAATAACAAACCCGGCCAGTTAAAGGGGAATCGCTGCTTTGTCTTTTAAAACTGAGTTTGAAAATTAATTACAGTTTTAATAATCAAATTATGATTGCAGCTAAAATATCACTCTACCATCTTAATTTGACATTTGAATTACAATATTGATGTATTACATTAGGAACGTTAGAGGTGGTAGAGCCACGCTGAAGCTTTTACTGGTTTCAGCATGATTGGGTCGGCTCGCCCGGGGTAGTACCACCCTCTCGCAGAAAAACGACGTGAAGTAACAGTGCTTGCATTGTTGCGTTTCGTTCGGTCAGTGAGAGCGCCGGATAATCCACCTCCCCTCCCCCAAACACAGGGTGGCAACGCACTTGGGACTCCTCTGGTGTTGCGAGTGTCTATGGACGGTGGTGATCACTTAACATCATTAACCCTCCTGTTCATTTGCCTCCTATAGTATATTTATGTCAATCGTAACCGAAATTTGTTGCCGGTATTAATGCATAGGCAGACAAATGTATCAGGAAATAACAGAGTTCGCAAAAAATTTACTACAAGAAAAGTGTGAAACACGACTTTGCTAAATCAAATACATATAAGTATTATATTTACAATGAAATTAAGACATCGGATAGCGATACCCTTGTATAATTTAAGAGATATATCTATCTTTATAGTACAGTCTACTGAATACACTATTCTATTGTACGGTTCTAAAACCAATTAACAACTTCGATATATTCGATATCGACGGTAGAGACCTCCAAACGTCGAAAATCCAAAGCCTATTAACAATTAGCATCATCCAATTTTAGAGCTATGTACTTCCTGAAATTTGCCTACATTATTTCCGGAAGCTCTGAATTTTCTCATGTACTTACTGGCATTTATAGAAAATTTTCCGATTCAGGCGATTTGATACAACGATAAAATCACCTAATCGATAGACAAATTATACTAGAAGATTTATCTGACACATATCAGTGTGACGTTTTTTTTTATATTTCATATTTTTTTCATTTCATATTTTCATTGTCAAGATCATAATCTCACCTGACGTAAAATTACGACATTGACTAAAATGGTAAATACGCCAAGTATGATTGGTCAACGCCAACTGGCTCTCAAGTGCAGCCGCCAGAACACACCGACTGTTGCTTGATGACAGACTTTCAACTTGAAGGAGTTAGCCAGGCGGACTTAGAGAGCCCTACCACGAAATTTTCCTTAATAGGAAACTCGGTTGCAAGGATTCGAACCTAACTCTATTGAGACTGTGTCCGAAAACGCTATCAATTAAGCCATTGACGCTTCAAATTTTACGTACTTTATATACGCTACACATTATATACTTTAAGAGTTCTTTAACATAACGATATTTCAAAAAAATCGACATCGATTGCATGAACAAGCTCTGAGGGTAATTACTATAAATAACTAAATAATAACTCGGCAAAGTATGGGAAAAATCAAAACGTTTTGTTAGTTTTATAAAAAAGATCCGAGCAACATGTGGTCACTACTTATAACCGTCTCGACGAATCGCTTCATGTGTAGATAAATTATTAATTGGCAGCCCTGTACGAGAAGACGGCTATCCGGTGGCGGTTGATTGTACTCATCAAGGATATCTGCACTCAAGGACGATGGCGGCTAGACGATCATTGCTGTCGAACGCCTTTTATTATTTCACCGCACAGACGCACACGTCTTGTTTTTGTCTCCTACTCATTTATATTCATGATACATATCGACGGTTATCTCTATAAATTAAAATATTCCCATTCGAAGTATATTATCTAGCGATCAAACGAAATATTTGAATGTTCGTTATGGACAAAATTATTTATGAGTAACCGTGACTGCGACTTCGTCCGTGTGGAACCTGCTCTACAAAACAGTGACTATGAAGTCATCTAAATGTATTAAGTCTAATTACTATCAACTTTTCTCTCGTACTTAAATCGCGTCGTCATTAAAATTACAATAACTTTTGATAGACCGAACCGATTTTAATGAAACAAAGACTAAATGTTACTCGAAGATATGCTTTATGAAGAAGTTTTATCATGAGCGTAGTACTATAGCAGTGATACGTGTTCATACAAACAGACAGACAGACATTTCTAAAAATGATTGAAATGTATTTTATTACTTTATTCCTAGACACCATGTAACAAAAATTTACAAAATCTAAAATACAGACACGTTACATTTACGTTCTTATTATATGTATACTTTCGCATCTATATAAATAAAATGATGTAGGTCTGCTTTTGTGCGCGCAACACTTAAAAAGTACTAGATATATTTCCATGAAACGTTTTTAGTTTTACGTCTTACGACACTTGGCTCTTGCCTAAAAATTATAACGATGGCTTATTTTAATATAAAGTTATTATAGTTTTAAGAAACTACCATTTGTGTAAGTACTACGAGTTCAGCAATGTGTGAAGTCAGACAAGCGGTATGGTGCGCATGCGCAGGAGAACGACAGTAAACGACAAAACATTATCTACAATTATTTTTTTCTCGAACTGACTACGCTATTGGCCTAGCAAGGCCTTAACAGCTTCACCGGACTACTAAGGCGAGCGCTTAAGGCACTCAGCCGAATTTTAGGGTGCGCGGCACACCTCGGCTTGGGCCGTTGCCTGATTCACGCAATTCGCGACCTATCTGAGCTAACCTAAGCTTTTTATAAATATATTTCTGCTTCCATTCTGCTGTTTCCATGGGATAAATCAAACCTACATTGACGCGAGCGAAACCACGAACAAAAGTTAGTAAAACATATTGTTCAGATGATAAACATTACAGACGAAGTCGCGCGTATCAGCTAGTCGAGTATAAATCTCTTTTATATTGATTACAATCAGTATTATATTGACCAAAATGCTATTAACACATTAATAAAAAAGCAAAAACAATTTATTATCTTTTAGAAACACGTAGTAAGTACCTAACTATAATAAATTAATAGCTCTGTTACTTAACGCTCCAAACGTTAGACGTGTTTTTTTTACCGGCGTGTATTGAATACAGACTCGTAAAGCTCACTTGACCAACCTGACATCATATCTCGGGCAATTTATTTAAAGCCGTTTTTTCTCGTAACCAAAATCAACAAAAAGTATCGACTATGCTGTGTACACGGGTTCAGTCACCTCGATATTTTCGAATGTGCGAACCTCATTGTCTGCCACTATTTTTTGTGGCATATGGTTAGTTCGATGGTAATTTAAGCAGATGTTAAAATAACTGATGATCGAAGCGAGTTTAGATATCGCAAGAACTTTAATACTGTATACTATAATCGACGATCATGCTTTCATATTAAGAGTTCAACAATGTAAGTTACACTTCACAGAGCATACATTAAGACGCGTATATTGTAATATGTAAATTTAGCAACATATAAAAAGGGTAAAATAAGAACAATTTGAAGACGGTATAAAAACTACCTGAAATGATGTATTACTTACGAGAAGGAGAGTATATTTGCACAAGTAAAATAAATTATAATAATATTATCTGTTCATTTTATTTAAATCGTTACAATAAAAGTATACAAAGAGTTACACACTAAATAGAATTATTTTTATTTTGTATGCATTCTTATCTATTATATATATACTGCGGTATCGCTTGCTTCTATTACTGTTTTTATCACGCTTTTATTAGCTTCACCTGTTGTATGTATGTAACCGACCCCTTTGAGCTCGATTTTGTCCTACTTTGAACGATCAGATTTAATTCAAACTTTGCACACCTGTCAAAGGTCGATGACAATGCAATAATCCGAAAAAAAAAGTAAAAAAAAAATTTCGTTTGTTATTTGTACTCTGCCCTCAGTATAACGAAAACTATTTATAACGAAAGAAAATGCCCGGTCGCTTGAAATTCGTTATAAAGAGTTTCCACTGTATTTACCTACAAATTTTCATGACGACAAGTTAACGATATAGAAATTGACGTGCTGCAGTGACACCTAGTGGCGAATTATTGATAAATTGACGGCAGGAAAACCTCGATTAAAGTTAATTTCGGTATTCCAACTTTCCGGATACGTCAAACAGTCTTGGAGTTTTTGATCTCAGATACAATATAATTCATTGTTACAGTATACTAGCGGGCAAGGCAGACGTTGTCCCGCCCTGATTATGAAAAATTCCTTGACAAATTATACACCAAAACCGTCCTCATGAATCACTTTATATACTGGTGAAAACCACATGAGAATACGTTAAGTAGTTTTTAAGTTTATCGCGAACAGACAGACAGACGCGGTAGGGGACTTTGTTTTATACTATGTAATGAAACAGAAAATAGATATCTATGTAAAAATAATTGAGGAATCTATGAACACGCTACAACTATTTGGCTAATCCCTTTTTTGTTGTGTTTAAATGAAAACGTTTGAAAAATTATACGGAAATGTGAAAACATTGATTTAAGAATCTCCATATAAACAGGTGAGCGAGACAAAAGAGAGGGCAGGTCTTCAAAAATATTGTCAGATTTAGATTAACGTGTAGTTGTTCAGTTGCCATTGTATTTCAACTGAGTGCCTTAAGCGCTCGCCTTAGTAGTCCGGTGAAGCTGTTAAGACCTTGCTAGATCAATAGCGTAGTCAGTTCGAAAGAAAAAAAAACTTTGTATTTCATCACAAAGTCATACTGTAAATAGACGATTGGAGTCGTTACATTTCAAAATGAACAAAGTCCAATTTTAATCGTTCTAATATATAGGCTCTTTAATTCTTTTAAGATTTTCAATTTTTATAAACCGTGAACGAAGTAATTATTTTGCCATTCATAAGATTTTTAGTTTAATTTTTATGATCTTCAAATTTTACATTGTATAGATTTGATCCAAAAAAAAAAAACAAAAAATTATGAACGCCTAATATATACTTGGCTCATTATGATATGTAACGATTCACTTAGAGTCTAATTTTCTTCGTTAGTACACCTGTACCAAGCCAGAGGCGGGCAGCTAGTAACATGTAGAATGATCTCCAGATAGTGAAACTAAGCTATTCATCGACGTTCTTAAGGAATAGTGCAATTCCATAAATAAATTCTATAATAGCGTCATTATAGTTTTTATGGTAATATTGTAAACTGAAAGGCTATAAAAATATTCAATTACTCTGCACATGCGTTAAACATGTTACCGATAATTACCGACCGACTGCCGACCTGCTAAAATCCTAATTTCAGTCCAAATTAACATTCACGCGCATATGTGCGTTGGTAACTTGTATATACCGCTAATTCTAGTAGGTACTTAAAGAAATTTGCAATAATAGAATGTTATGCTGGATTTTGATGACCTTAATAATTAAGAGGATGATGCTGAAAGTTATTATTAAGTTATATAGTATACGTCTGTAGCAATATATATTTTCACACGCCTGTTAGTCCTAAAGTACACCTGCAAGGATGAATTATATTGTTCAGTTACAAAGTCCGATAAAACGTTACCAGATAAGCTACTCTCCGTCATTGGTCTAGTCTTTCTACGAACATTATTTTTCCTCTGTTGGAGGTTTCAACATACGAATGAGTAAAAGACTTCTATTTTCACCTTTCTTCACAATTAAAACAATAAATCTTTTAGAAATATGTCTGTCATAATTTATACGGCTGTAATCGATTTTCATAATGATAATTGAAAATCAAACAAAAGTGATTCAAAATAAGTTAAACAGTCTAAGCTTATAAGATACTAGCCTCTGCCCGCGACTTCGTTCGCGTGGAATAGTTACTTTGGGCTAACGCTAACACGCAGCGAAAGCACTCAAGAGGAAAAAACCCCGATTTTGAAACATTCTTCATTGGTGCTCCGCTCCTATTGGTCTTAGCGTGATATAGCCTATAACCTTCCTCGATAAATGAGCTATATAACACTCAAAGAATTTTTCAAATCGGACCAGTAGTTCCTGAGATTACCCCCTACAAGGTCACAACGTCACAAACTCACAAACTTTACCTCTTTATAATATTAGTATAGAGTATAGATAGTATAGATGAACGTGAACGGTGAACGTGCAATCTTCAGCGTTAGTCAAGGTTTAGTGGTAATTAATATTTACTATGCTCATTTCTCATATTTTTGTTTATTCTTTCTAAATGCACCAATAATTATTATAGGCTAAAAATATATGCAGATAGACATAGTTAAAAATCACATTATCAATATCGGCTATTAACGTCCCATTAGTTTATAAATCTCCGTTCTCCTCTCTATTAGTATTTCCCCTCTAATTCTGCATAACAGCATCTCTCCATCTTTAGCGAGATCAGATCGACACCGGCTTGTCAAGTCAGGGATCGAATTTATCGCAATATTACTTGTCCAATATTTCAATTGTACAATCGAGTGCAACAACCGTCGTTTAGAACTGAGAGGACACGTCATATTATTATGTATATCAATTTTATTTTAAGCCAAATACGGCATTTTTTACGTCGTTACTTGACTAATATTCCTTAATTTTTTTTGTAGTATGAAACAGGAATGATATCTAATGGTAAGCACAAAATGGTGATAGCAATCATTGTTTGAAACGCGACAAAACAAAAGAGTCACTGGTACAAGTATATTTGAGCACTGTGGTTTTTGACCTTTGATTACACAGCACAGCATAATATACACAGGTTGTAAACAGGTAAATGAAATCATAAAAATAAATATATAAAATAATAACAATAAATAAATAATAATAAAAAAACACCCAATAGTTGCTCACAGATACGATTTTTAACTTACACATTAAATAAAACGATAGCACAAAAAAGGTGCGGACCAAGAGTCTGCAAAAAAGAAGAAAAAAAAGAAAAAAATATACACAGGTTAATCCCGGAACGCAATACACCAAACGATGACGGCTTAGTTGATACTGTGTTTGGACACACACCTTCGATGGATGTAGGTTCGAATTCTTGCAACTGTGACGGAGCTTCCGGTGAAGGTGAACATGGTGATGAGACCATAGCATGTTGGTAGTAGGGCTTTTTCTAAGTACGCCTGACTAGTTATCACCCTAAAATTGAAAATCTGCCGCCAAGCACCAGTTGGTGTGTTCCGGCAGCTGCACTTGAGAGCCAGTTCCCCTCTAATTTTGACGTGTTTACCACCTTAGACCACGTAATTTAACATCAGATGTGATTATGGCCACACGCTAATGACCTATAAAATATAAAAAAACGGGTCATTATGGTAGTGTATTATAGCCTCAGTCAAATCTGATACAACCTTCAGTCCATCCGGCAAGTAATCCCAAATATCAAAGTTTTAAGATAAAATCTCTGAATAACATCAAAACGATTAGAAATATCATATGACAAAGGCCTTTGAATAATTAAAATTCTTATTCGACCCTTCGAGGGCTTGATTTTCGAAATACATAAGTTAAATTTCTTAACGAGGTTTTATTTAACAACATATTCCTATATACAAAATGACAAATTGAACGCATTTTTTTATGATGGTATTGCTGTGTCATAAACATTCTGAACATTCGCTCCGAATCACTAGTCACAGAAACATGAAATAATTCTATAACATTTTGCATGTTTATCAGAAACACACGTTTGTTATGGATATTAAAAAAACAACAATTTTTATATAATCAGTATTCTCAATTATATTCGTGATAGAATTAGCAAGAAATATATTTGAATTCGATTAAATAAAGACATAATTATATGAGAGTTAAGGGAATGCAACAGAAAGTATGAGTTAGATCCGTTACATTTCAAAATAAGCAAAATCCAATTTTAACCGTTGCCAATATTTTAAGTTATTTTTCAAGATCTTCAAATTTTGTACATGTAAAATATGAAGACCATAAAAGAAAACTAGAAATCTTAAGAACAGCAAATTTTGAACTTCATTCTCGGGGTATAAAAACTGGAAATCTTGTAGTCCCGTGAAGCTGTTAAGACCTTGCTAGGTCAATAGCGTAGTCAGTTCGAAAAAAAAAAACGGGTTTTCTTAAAAAAATTAAACATGTTATAAAGAACGATTAAAATTGTATTTAGCTCATTTTAAAACGTAACAACACGTATATTCTATCTAAAGATGTCGGTCAAAAGTCGCCGATTTTTAACATCTGGGATTTTTAACTTATTTATGAACGGTGAACGATAAAGAAACACAATACGTAAAATTTAGTGACCATGAAAACGATCACAGTCTATTCAGATGAGCTCCAAGTGTGCGTAAAGCTTTAAACGAAAAATGGAAACATTATCCTTGTTCATTCTAAAGTGTGGCCATTATTATTTCAGCGAACTATCATTACATAGTATAAATCATCATTACATAGTATAAAACAAAGTTCCAAACCGCGTCTGTCTGTCTGTCTGTTCGCGATAAACTCAAGTACTGAACGGATTTTTATGCGCTTTTGACCAGTGGATAAAGTGATTAATGAGGAACGTTTTAGTATATAATTTGTCAAGGTGTTTTTATAATCAAGGCGGGACAACGTCTGCCGTGTCCGCTAGTTTGTAATATAACAATTTGGGAGTTTTTGGCGGGATTTTGGTCTGTCATATAGTGGATTTTATACTTTATTCATAATCTTGTGTAACATGACTCTATATTGTGTCAAATTGGTGTGGTTTATGTAATATAGTTTGTTTATTGTGCATAAGTGAAGTGAAAGGAAAATAATACTACGGACCATGAATTCTGAGATGCCACAAAAACTCCATGGAAAGTTCTAACAAGATGGCCACCATCTTGTTAGTTCATTGAAATTATATCAAGAAACTTGTAATATCGATACTCACTTGACAATGGCAGTAAAAGTCTACTAGAAAACTGGTTGCCAAAAATGGAATGGAAGAAGAACTTGTAATACTATTAACAACTCGACAATGGCAGTAATAATCTAAAAGATTCGTTGCCAAAAATAAATTAAAAAAAAATCAAATATAACAATTCTTAAAAAATAAAGCAGAGAGTTTTTAGTGGTATCTTAGTTTGTCATGTAGTGGATCTTACACTTTATTCATAATCTTGTGTTATTTAGCTCTATATATTTTAATATTAGTGGTGTTTTACATAATATAGTTCGGTTATTGCTGGCATGTTGGTGTGTTAGCATGAATTATGAGATGCCAGAAAAACTCCTTGTACAGTTCTAGCAGAGGAGCCATCATCTTGTTAGAATATTGAAGTTATCATCACAAGACACTTGTAATACGTATTACCTACTCGATAATGGCAATAATAATCTAGAAGGTCGGTTGCCAAAATGAAATAAAATAATTCATATTAATATTATACATAAATGCAAAAGTAACTCTATTTTATCCTTTTATTACCTTTTCACGTCTAAAAGTTTGAATAAATCATAACAAATACATAGGACATTTTTGGAGCGACAATTGCTCAGTAGTAACGTCCTCCGGCAACGCATTCATCATCGTACCTTAAAAACCCACTGAGCCGGTGCTTATTGTATAAGAAAATATGCAACCATAACATAGTGGTAGAGTTTCTCTAAGCTCGCCTTGCTAACAATCACCCCTTAAATTGAAAAGCTATCCTCAAGCACTTATAACAACTCTACGCTGAACGTGTTTACCATCTTCGCCCAAATCGTCATTGAACATCAAGTGAGATTGCGTTCAAAACGCCAAACAACATTAAAAAAGCAACAAAATTACACCCATTAAATGTATTAATGCTTACATTTTTCTCGTATCGCTTATCAATAATAATATCCACTTAAATGAAAGGTCCATTACTATTATCATCACAGCTTCATTATAATTATCAACTATATTATTATTGTGTTATTTCGCGTGAAGGTTACGGACTCGACTTACTGGAGCTGGCGGGACGCGACGAACATGACGTCATAAATATGTGTATCTATCTATACTATTATTAAAATCTAGCTGTGCCCGCAACTCCGTCCGCCTGGTATCCAATGTAAAAAAAACAGTGACTAATAAAATCATATTAATATATTAAGTCCACTTATTTACTTTTCTCTCGTACTTAAGTCGCATCGTCATTAATAACTTTTGCTAAACTCTAGAGTGAACCGATTTTAATGAAACCAAGACTAAATGTTACTCGAGAATATGCTTTATGATTTCCTTGAGGCTTTATCGTGAACGCAGTACGCTAGCAGTGATGCGTGTTCAAGCAAACAGACAGACAGACATTTCTAAAAATAATTTAAATGTATTTTATTACTTATTCCAAGACACGTGCAATAACTTTTTTCACAATAATCTAAAAAGTACAGACACGTTACATTTACATTCTTATTATATTTATAGAAAGTAATGTTATCGTTTTTTTTTTTATAGATGATCTCTGTAAACAATTATTTCATTGACAAAATACGTCCGTCCGTATGTACGTCCCGAATAACAGGTACAACTATTACGTTATTGTTATATGAATGAACGATGTCGCAGGCTGTCGCTGGTCTGAGTATAACTTGTTAATTAAATAATGTTTATGAGTGTGTCTTCTTGATATGGTAAGCATAATTAAAATATACATAATTCAAGAATCGTGTCAAGAGATTTCGCGACCGATGCAATAACGAAACATGAAACCCAGAGTTTACGACTTTACCAACATGGTTCGACAGATATAAAATCACAAGCATAATTATCGAACATTAACGTCCCAATTTTTATACATAAACACGGATGTGGGTACATGCTATCCTAACTTAATATTATAAATGGGAATGTGAATTTTGTTTGGTTGTTACATTTTCACGTTTTACATACTCAACCGATTATCATGCAATTTCGCATACAAATCGTCAGCGCCACAGAAAAGGACCATAGGGCACATATCATCCAAAAAAATTACTATTCCCGAGGAATAGGTGAAATTTAAATTAACGCAAGCAAAATTGTTAGCAAAAACTAATGATATATACATACATACGAGATTAATAAATACCGATACCATTTGGTCTGTCATCACACAGTTTGAGCACATGAAGGTTTTTATGCTATCAATTGTAATTAATACTAAAAATGCGACAGTTTGTTACGCTTCCACGCTTTAACTACTCATCCGAACATCGTGCAATTGTGCATACACGTTGTCAGAGGTACACAGGTACATCCAGGAACGGGTAATTGTTCTCGAGGGATATCAAATCAAGTCAAAATACTTTATTCAGTTTAGGCCCTAATATAGCGCTTATGGACATCAACACTATTTAATTAAAAAAATAATAAATAAAGAGACATGTCTTCTTGTACAGTTCAGAATACAACCCAGTAATCGAGAAGGACCGGCAATAAACTCGATCGGCTACATCGTTTTAACATATATATTTCCAATACATTATTATACGTTACAATCGTTTTTAATGGATACAAAGAGTGGAGTCAATTCCAGGCATCACTATCGCTCATATACTGATCCACTCTATAATAGCCTTGTGACACCAAAATCCACTTGACGTGGCGCTTAACGTTACACTTACATATATAGAAGAAACTTACATTAACGCGAGCGAAACCGCTAGCAAAACCTAGGTTTTGCAAAATCGTTACTTCGAGGTTACATTGCATCAACTTCTATAGCGTTCCCCCATCGCCGTGTAAATTGGTGTTTGTAAATATTTGAATACGGAGATTATTTACACAAGATCTATTTTGATATAACTCAACTATCGATCACAAGAAATAATAAGAAATTTGTTTCTTTTTTTTTAAATCATAGGAAGCAAACGTACAAGCGGGTCATCTGACGTTACGTGATCACCACCGTCCATAGACACTTGCTGCAACACCAGGAGAGTCGCAAGTGCGTTGCCAGCCTGTGTTTGGGGGAGGGGGAGGAGAGGTGAGCTTGCGGCGCTCTCACTGACCGAAAGAAACGCAAAAATGCAAGCACTATTACTTCACGTCGGTTTTCTGTGGGTCGGGTGGTAGTACCCCAGCTCGTCCTCCCATTCCCTTCCCCCTCCCCTCCCCCTCTCTTCCTCACCCCACCCCCCACCACCCAAACACAGGCTGGCAACGCACTTGCGACTCCCCTGGTGTTGTTAGTGTCTATGGACGGCGGTGATCACTTAACATCACGTGACCCCCTGTTCGTTTGCCTCCTATGATATAAACAAAACATTAATTTTTTTTTTCTCAAAATTGGGAACACCACACCAATTACGATGAATAATTTCATAAAATGAAAACAATGAGTATTTTAGTTAAAGTCATCCAACAAGCCGCAGACATTTGTAAGACATGATGTCACTCATTCGCTCGGTCACGTTGCGCACACAAGTGTTATGAACCTGCGCCGACATAAAAACATGATAATGTTTGCAGACTTCATCGGTAACCGTTTTGAAATGTTTAAAATCATTTGATTACATTATAATATTAACATTCATATCGTAAAGTTTCCCCCATTGTTTTAAATTAATGCGGGGCGTTAAGTCAACACCATACCTCACTCCCCCTTCTGAGATGATAAATTGTCGATTACTAGCCTTTGCACGCAGAGTAGGAGCACGCACTACAAACGATAATTAACATAGACGCCAACAATCACAAAATTTTTCTACGTAATTACATGCTTCTATTTTTGTGGCTTAATGTTAAAATTTAAATTGCTAATTTGTTATTCAAATGTCTTCCTATAGTATAATATAAAACTAAAACATAAGCCGTCGAGTTACAACAAAAGCGAAATAGTTGGTGAGTGAATGTTTAAAATTAAATAATTTGCTATTTGAGTTTCATCTAAAAGGAAGAGATTATACAATCTATGTATAGATAGGTAGAGAGAAAACAGTTAACTAAACCCCCCCCCCTGTTTCTCAACAATTTCTTTTTCTGTTTACTACCTATTGCCGAGCTATGTTGTTAATAAGGACTGGAAATAGTTCGTTTCATTTGCTGAACTTGCATCTGCCTGCGACTTCGTCCCCTTGGAATAGTTACTTTGTGCTAACGCTAACACGCAGCGAAAGCTCTCATAAGGAAAAATTATTGCTTCGCTCCTCAATAGGAACTGTATATAAATCATGACGAATGAATGCCTATAGCCTTCCTCGATACATGATATCTAACACTGAAAGAATATTTCAAATCGGACCAGTAGTTCCTGAGATTAGCGTCTTCAAGCAAACAAACTTTTCAGCTTTATAACATATGGTCGAATTTAGAACAATAGACGATTACTAGCGTTCATTAATACATTACACGTTTAATGCAGAGTTCATACAATCTATGTATAAATAGGCAGAGTCAAAACAGTTACGTACATCTTCCTTTCCTGTTTCTCAACCGAATTTCTTTATCTTCTTCTGTTTAGTAGATATTATCGAACTTTAATGTTGTCAATAAATACCGGCAATAGTTCGTTTTATCTACTGACTATTAAAATTTAAAAAAGTAATGAATTATGATGGAATCCTTGATTCATTAATACATTATACGTTTAGTGTCGTATCTATGTCCATTGTAATGGTGCTTCTTCAATCCAAAAATAATGACGACCACCGAGAGACAGACAACCAAACCTCAGTCGACTCTGTCACGGATACTTGCGTAAATATCCCTTCACGTTACGCTTAAAGTACTCCCGAATTCGAAGGGAAACACACTAACCGAGAGAATGTTCCACAACTTCATAATAAGTTAAAAATTATCGCGATCTTTCTTGTATGTACCTAGATTAGGGTTACTGTAAAAATGTGTCGCCGAAGCTCAGCATGTGTGGTTTGGATAAGAAAGGGAAACTTAATTATCCTCTCTGTATCTAGTGAGGTGTCATCTATACAATAAAAATCAATTGCCAAATGTATATGAGCGCATCACTCCAAAACGGATGTACCTAATTAGGCTAATTCTCTTTTTTTATATTTGTAACTGTTGTAAAGCCTAATACTTATTACCTAAAAAACTGTTACTGGTTTTACTAAGTCTGAAACATGGGACGACCCGTTTCTAATATTTAAATCATGCCGGTCTTTTACAAAATCCAGTTTTACAAAGTTTTTACGGACATACATTAAATTATCGAAAATGTATTGGGAGGGTAGACTTCCTCATCTGCATTATGATCAGTACTTAAATTATGATTATCTTTATGAAGTTATTTTAAAATGTATGCGAATAAGATTTTATCACATTGAAATTATTTATCTCTGTTGTTAATCTCGGTTAATATTGTTGACCGTGCCAAAATGCAAATTACAGCACAATGCCATGTTTTGATCCGTAGTACGAAGGGTTTTATCGAAATTAAAATAAACATTCAAAGATACGACCCACGTGTTTTATGCCTTATTTGTTTTTGCGGTCGTCTTAGGGTTGGCTCGTTCCGAGTCGCCGGTCACTACAATACACATTACACCGTGTTTTGATATCTCTACCTCTCAGACCGTGTGCGTGACTCAGAATTAAGTGCACGTTTTACTAACATTCGCAATAGCGGGCTACCTCCGCGGGTCTGAGGTTTTATTTAATTAATATATATTTTCAAAGGAGCGATAACAACCGAAAGCGTCACATAATAAATAACATTAAAATGGTGTTTAGTGCCCTCGAGTTGAAAGTTGTATTTGGTAAACTAACTAATTCTATTTATCATTTCAAATCGCGCAATTCATTTTAATAAATTATTATTATTATATGACGTAATATATACCAAGATTTCGGACTTTATTTATTTAAACAGTACATTACTATTTAGTTACAAGTTGCGAAGCTAACTTTTTCATGTTATATATAGCAACCACCCACCCACCAGCGACTTCTTACGCGTTAAATATTATTTAAAATGCATTATTAAATTTAATAACAATAAAATCGCTTATAACCATCAGCTTCCTTATCAAAATTATAGTATAAAATAAAGTCACTTGTCGCATTTGTCTGTATATTCTTTTAGATCTTCTAAACTACGCAACGGATTTCGCTACGGTTATTTATCACTGTCGTTTAGAAAATTTCTCATAACACATGCATATTACATTTGTGTAAAGTAGAGATTATGTATTGTAATCGAGCATATTTTTTTTAGGACGCTTAGATTCCTAATATTGATAAAACCTTATAACTTTACTAGCTGTGCCCCGCGGCTCGGCACGAGTATTTTTAAATGTATTAAAGAAATGTAAAATTGTAAGTAGGTGTGTACATTACAGAAACGCTTTTTCAAAAACATTTGTAACTATGACACGCACGCCATCTACTGTAACATGTAACGTGTACATTAGATATATGAATACTAATAGTATTTCGAATGGGATGGGATTTATCATCAGCAACATACCTGGAACTTCAAACTACTATATACCACACTCAGTGCTCACTAACACTATATAAGAAAGTACTTAATGAAAATTTTAAGCTATACATTATCGAACAATATGTCTTAAATCTTTTATTATATATAATATGCTCATATTGTTGCTATACTTAAGTTATTCTTATACGTCGGTATAATCACTAAGTTATGTAGACGCAAACGCGGTAAATAAAACAATATGGCCACCAAAATGGCCAAAAAGATGATATAATTAATATTGCATACAAATATATGACTTTCAATTATGTATAATAATTATTCTTGGAGTCCAATAAAGCACACGACTCACGCGGTTGTAACATATGTTTGATCAATTTCACATGGACGAATACACAGGTAGCAGTGCATCACTCATTAACATTCATAAAAAAATTCATACAACAAAACAAAATAACAACAACAACAAAACAGTAACAAAATAAAATAGTCTAAGTTACTTCTTATAAGGTGAGTTATCTGCCAGTGAAAGCCCCGTGAAAATCAGTTCAAAGCATTACGGATATTGCACTGCGGCCGAAGGCGAATAAAAAAAAACCTAAATTACTTTTTATGAGGTTTGCTACCTACCAGTGAACACCCCGTGAAAATCGGTCCATTTTGGTAATAGCAATGCGGACGAAGCCGCGGACAAATAAAGTACAATATTTCAACCGCTATAATTTCGGCTATTTTGCAGTAAAATTCCCGTTAAAATAGGCCCAGCCGTTTTGGAGATTACCCGGAACAAACAAACAAACAGACAAAATAAAATAATATAAAAATATAGACAAAATATAAAAAAAAATTTTTTTGGTCATTTGTATACATTCATCAAAAAGTTGTTATTTTAATTGTACATACACAAACTTTATTTTTACAAATTTACGGAATAGATAACAAATTTTGAATAGGAAAACAAAATAAAGTTTGAAAATATTTGCGATAGAAACTTACCACGTTACCATGGCAACGTATATAATATTAACGCGAACGATATCTCTCAAAAGGAAAAAAGTGCCCGATTTTGAAACATTCTTTATTGATGCTCCACTCTTATTGATCTTTGCGTGATGATATATAGCCTAAAGCCTTCCTCGATAAATGAGCTATCTAAAACCGAAGGGTTTTCTCAAATCGGACTGGTAGTTCCTGAGATCATAGCGTTCAACCAAACAAACAAACTCTTCAGCTTTATATATTAGTATAGATTGTATATATTTTATTGTTTTTATTGTATATCTTAAAAATACTTACAGAAAGCTCATAGAAATATGTTCGTTACCTTGGTGATCTAATGTGGATCAAGATTGCCCTTTACAGCATACAATATCAATTAATATCACAAACGCAAATTACGCACCAGACAAAAAAAATGAAACGAGACAAAACTTCTTCACTTTTGATGAATGTCAATGTCAACATTCCTTAAAGAGATCGGACATTACCGTATCTAAAACACAAATTCAACTATTTTACTGTCTTTACCGCTCTTAAAAGTCAAAGCCTCCAAAGTGTACTCTCAAATATTCTTCAACTAGCGGGCGCGCTTGCCCGCCTGATTATAAAAAAATTAATTTCCGTTTGTTTCATGGGACCGTTGAAAGTGGTTTTGGTTTTCGCGAACAGACAGACAGACAGACGCGGTAGGGGACTTTGTTTTATACTATGTAATAATATAACAAATATAACTTATTCTATACATTTCATTACTAGCTTCCTTTGTTTCGTCTGTGTACACAAATCAAGAAAAACACTGAAAATTCCAACGTTAGTAATAATTAACTGGTAAATCATTACACGATAGAAGATTCCAGATGCATTTTTTACCATATCGAAGCCTCCCCCATATTCCTGACGATACTAAATATCAGTTCAAATTATCAACATTTAACTTATTATAAAATCAAGAGTTAAAAACAAAATATAGTTAACTTTTATTTTAAGAATTTCTATTGGCATTTGTTTATCCTTAAGCTGTATCGATGTTATAAATAGAATATATTGCATATTTATACCTCACTAGCGGGCCCGGCGGTTGTTATCCCGCCCTGATAATAAAAAGTGAAAAGTTATATGCCTAAACATTCCCCATGAATCAGTTTATCTACTGGTGAAAACCGCATGAAAATCCGTTTAGTAGTTTTTGAGTTTATCTCTAACAGGCAGACAGAGAGACGCGGTAGGGGGGACTTTCTTTTATACTATGTAGTGATCTGTGTTTTGCGCAACTATACTCAGGGTAGTCAAAAAGTTTCGCGAGTTCTATAATCTTACTTATTTTAGAACAATTGAAAAATTATTCTGAAATAAAAATTGTTTTGACAGTGAATTGTTAAATAGTTTCAGATGAGAAGTTTAACTAGAATTAAAAAAAAAAACAGAAACAGCTTGAAATTGTAAAAAAATTATTCTGAAATAAAAATTGTTTTGACAGTGAATTGTTAAATAGTTACAGATGAGAAGTTTAACTAGAATTAAAAAAAAACAGAAAGAGCTTGAAATTGTAAATTCCCCAGCAAAGATATTAACAACACGATAAAACTATAGCAGGAGCGAGTGACTTCCTTATCCGTTACGCGATACTATCTACTTGAGAGCTGTATCTCATTTGAATAACTACCGGCCTGTATTTATTCCCTAATAAAAACCGACATCCTTGTGAAAGAACGAGTCACCGTTGTTGTAGGGTAAGCGCACTCATGTTATAAGCGGTCAGAATTTAATTAATGAATAATAAAACACGAATATTAAAGAGGCTGAATCATTGGGCATAACATTTTATTCTTGATTAGAAAGTTTTATAAAAGGGAATCAACACGGAAAATATAAATACGTTAAATGCGGCATTTTAATATGAACCGGTACATCAAGGGAGATACCGGCATTAATATCTGTGTAGCGTTTACGTTGGAATTCTGTAGAAACTCAGGCGGGTTCCCGCGAGGTTCAGATCGTGACCGCCGCGTCGCCTCGACGCAATTTGCTTACCCATACAGTGCCGGTGTGCACCGCTCTAATCATGTGTGAAATATTGCCGTTCCTAGTCACCGGCGGCACGAAATCGGGACGAAGCGTCAAACTCGCAGAAATGCAAGATTAATTGACTGCGATAGCCGCTGCACGATTAGAACTTTCGAGACGCGTCGTGTCGGCCATGACGCCGTCGTCGAGACTCCCAACAGACGTACCGTTCACAGTATACTGTTTTTTAACTTACTTTCTTACATGAAATCTAGTAGCGGGCACGGCGAACGTTGTCCCTCCCTAATAATAAAAAAAAACCTTGATAAATTATATACCTTCCTAAGGCATCATTTTATCTACTGGTGAAAACCGCGTGAAAATCCGTTGAGTAGTTTTTGAGTTTATAGCGAACAGACAGACAGACGTGGCAGAGGACTTTATTTTATAATATGTAGTGATAAATAAATAACCACAGAAATAAATTTTTATTTTCGGGTTCCCATTGTACCTAATAGTGGTAAGGACAGTGCAATCCCAAAACTGATGCACGATCCAACGGCATTCATAGTCGGCATACTGGGCCTGGAATAAAAACGTGCATGCCAAGCGAGCAATTATGGCGGCTGTTTCATCTAGTGTACGGTGATCGCGATCTAGTTGGACTCAACGGTCATATTTAACCACTCGGTAAAATATCTTGAACACATACAATTTACAAAACAAATCGTTATAAAGGAGAACACTGAAACTTCTGGGCACTAAAACCGGGGCGGACACCTAGTATATAAAGAATGTTGATTCCATGAAAAAAAAAACTAACAATTTCATGGGTATCTTTTGTCAAAGATGATATAATGAGGATCAGCTTTTTGCTAACCCTCGCCACTAGCCACAGTAATTAATATTTCTTATTGCAAAAAAGATAAAAACTATTCAAAGAAAAGCAATTCTACAACGTTAAATAAATAATCATTTGAACGATACTCATAAAATCGTGGAAAATACGCGAGATTAAGTTGAACGCGTGACCTCTAGTCTGCGAATACAGGGACGGCTGTTTCTGTGAGAACAGCAAATCAGGGCCGAAGGCCCATTAGAACAATAGTAGCGCGCAGGAGCGTGCGATCATAAAGTACGCTACAATCACCGTGAAGCCGTAAGAATGCCCGACCTGCCCTAACTTACGTATACCGCGACGTTTGAATACCAGTTTGTAGGCTTTCATTGAACGATTGATGTTATTGTTTAAATTGTGTAGTTTCAATAACTCAAGAAACCGAGATCCTCATGCAGCTTATAAAAAACATATTTTTTTTAGAATCAAAATAGCTCTCATTCCCGAAAAATACTTGGCAAATGTCCCAAATTCACAACGAAAACTCGCGCTTAGACGCGCATGTAAACATACATATAAACTAAAACTTAACATTATATATGAGTAAAAAAACTGTACCAAAGTGATTAATCCTATCGTTTCCATAAAAATAAAAGGCATACAAATCAATTCATCGAGTTATTAAACAGTATACATGTATGTATAACCTCAAAGCAACTAAACAAGAGGTTTTTTAAAGCCCTTTTATACATGTATATCTTCATTAAATGTGTAAAGAGGGAGTGGAACGATATTAAGCAATTCCCACGGACGCGCGGATACGGCGCGGTACGTCGGCTGTTCCGATCACCGCCCGCACTAATTGAGGAGAAGAAGCTACGCTCAAAACCCAAGGACACGATTCCAGCTGTTGGACAATAAAATTATGAAATAAAGAAATATTAAAGTCAACAATAAATATTTCCAATTCAGTACCTTCCATTCTAATCTATACTATATCTATACTAATATATAAAGCTGAAGAGTTTGTTTGTTTGGTTGAACGCGCTAATCTCAGGAACTACTGGTCCGATTTGAAAAATTCTTTCAGTGTTAGATAGCTCATTTATCGAGAGAGGCTATATATATATGATGCTAAGATAAATAGGAGCCGAGCACCAGTGAAGAATGTTTCAAGTTCGGGGATTTTTTCCTTTTGAGAACTTCCGCTGCGTGATAGCGTTAGCCCAAAGTAACTCCACGCGGACGTAGTCGAGGACAGAAGCTAGAAATATATTATGATCACTATTACGAAGACTGGACAAATATTTGATTTGTGAGTAGCACCCGACACTTACATTACGAATTTTCAAATTCAATAATAGAGGATGAGTTAAACGAATAAAACTCTTGATTCATTGTTCCTCTCGGCGTAAATAACGAGACGTAGGCAACCGGTAAAACGAAACGTGGGCGTCGATTATCCAATATTATCTACACGTCACCATCGAGTTTCCATCTCACAGCATCGCACTTGGACGTCGCCAAACGATAACTTAAAACATTTATATCAATATAACTATTCGTGCTAACATTGGATACAGTTAATAGACTAGTTTCATTCTAATCAAATTAAACTAAAAATTTCTAAGCTTGCGATCTAATATTAACTCCTCTGCTGATTTTTTTTAAGACCCAAAAACTGATAACGGCTAATCATATTTTACATATTTTTTTTATTTCACGACCACGTAAATTGCAAATTTCACGATTTAGTACAAAAAGTCGTAGAAAAGAAAAAATAATTTTACATAAAAATTATTATCTTACTAACTTGTTATTGTTCAATTCATTTGTAATAAATCAGGTATTTTTAAGCTTATTCTGCCAACAGCCTTTTCACCTGTGCCTCGTGAGGTCTACATTCATTTATATGGAACTTAAACCTTTATGGTTTTGGACAGTCCAGGGGTTAATATGTTAAATAGGTCATATGATATGAATCTCACATCTATCCCGTTTAACAATATAAAGACTACACTTTAGCGTATATAAATATGCCGCATAAACATTGTACCGCCGCGACTTAAGGAGGAGTGTCTGAAGTATTACAAAAACCACAGAATAAAATAAGAGCTTGTCTGGAAAGTAAACAGTGGTCAATTATGTTGGTAGTAGCGCTCGACTGCGCGTCCGTGGCGGGTTCAAAAACAATCGAAGCGGTGCGATGGGCGAGATACCGGCCCGTAATAACTCTAATGGCGAGATAAGACCGCAACTGCCGATACACGGCGGGCCATCACAATGCCACAAACGTACTAAAATACGCAGGATACTATGCAAGCCTACAGATAAGAGAACTTCCTAATTCTAAAACGCGGCCGATTTACGACATGCGTATAATATATATTACAGAGGTCAAACGATCAGGCGGGTCACCTGATGATAAGTGATCACCGCCGTCCATAGACATTAGCAACACCACGCTACTAGTACGCTCGTTTCTTAAAGATTTGTAACTCGTAATGATTTGGAAACAACGCCGCGGTAAGTCGATTTGAATGAACTGAAATGAACTTAAAATGACCTTGAGAACCTCACCGTGGGAGACCTCCGTCCGTCGACGTGGTGTGGATGAAATTTTAGTTTCAGGCGGGTTGTACGATAGTGGAATGCAGCGACAGGTATCAGTCCAAGCAACTCCTCTGAACACTCACCGTGGTAGATGCGATAAAGGAAGCAATCATAACTATCAAAACTAAACTAATAAATATATCGTGTCCTTTTATGAAACATTTCATAAAAATATAATGGGAAGGTAAATTAATAGCAATGCGGATCGTTATGATTGTGTGAAGTTTTGTACGTACCTCATCGCGATATAGAGGCAAGGGACGCGGCCAGCGAGACCAGTTTACGCCGACAACCATGTAAACGATTTATTCCCAAGCCTCGTTTTGCATTACCTGATCGGAAGCTAGGGCTGAATCATAACCACATAAAACAACCGTAAGGTAAACATTATACCAACAATTAAGAACCAATCGATATTTATTTAACTCGATTCGTAATTAATATGTATTGTATTTGTTTAAGGAACACGTGGGAATATACATCACTTTTCAATAATTAATATCATTATAGGTAACAGGATAAACTTAATTCCTTATGCGGTGGTCTCGTGTATGATACACACAGCCCTATTAATGCATGCGGTTGTCGTAGGCGCTTTATTAAACGTTGAATAAACTAAGATGGCCGTTGGACCGGCTTATCCCGATTCCGGTGCGCCCTTGTCGCCGCGTCAATACGCAATGATTACAACTCGTCTCTAAAGAAACTCACACATGCAATAATTCAATATTACCGGTTTCTTTAACATTTATTCAGTGATCTCTGAGCATATAAGAAATCTATGAAAAGTGTATTAAAAAATCTCCTATACATATAATAAGAATGTAAATGTAACATGTCTGTAGTATTTAGATTTTTGTAAAGAAAAAACTGTTGCTGGTGTCTAGGAATAAGTAATAAAATACATTTCAATCGCTTTTAGAAATGTATGTCTGTATGTCTGTTTGTTTGTATGAACGCGCGTCCCTGTTAAAATACTGCGTTAAAATGAAATCATAAAGCATATCTTCGAGTAACATTTAGTCTTTGTTTCATTAAAATCGGTTCAATCTATCAAAATTAATTGCCCTTTTAATGACGACGCGACTTAACTAAGAGAGAAAAGTAGACAAGTAAATTGACTTATTACATTCAGACGCCTTTATTAATCGCTGTTTTTTTTACACAAAGTTTCACGCGGACGAAATCGTGAGCACAGCTAATATGATATAAAATAAATCAACACCGGGCATAGTTGTATATGGTTTATGAAATTATATTAGGTAACGAGAACTAGTTTCATACATCAAGCAACAACATCCATAGTTAACTTCCGTTCGACGCCGAATATAAAAAAAAAACACTAAACAGGTGGGTCGGACGAGATGCAGATTAAATTAAAATACGCTTGTAGTTAATGCTCTTGATCGAGATTTAACAAAACCTGTTTTGCTGAGAAACGTATAAAACAATTCTTAAACATCTAATAAGATATATTCCAGTACTGTTGACTGTTGTCGATACTGTCGGTTATTTGCATTTTAAAGTGGTATTAAACTTGTTAAGTAACTTTTTTTATTTATCTGTATGTTTGTCATAATTGTTCACGTTTAAATATGTCATAATAATGTGTACAAACTGAAACGTTTGGACAGTTATTAGACTATTACCTAATTAAAAGAAAGACTATCTTTATATATAAATTTCTTCTGTACGTGTGTATGTCACTGAACTCCTCCTAAACGGCTGGACCGATTTTGATGAAATTTTGTGTGCGTGTTCGAGTGGATCCGAGAATAGTTTAGATTCACCGGATTGGAACCGGTAGGTGGCGCTGCGGTTGAATTTTAGATTTTTTTTTTACTATCAAGGCAGGACAACATCCGCCGGGACCGCTAGTTTCTTGTATGAAATTCTAGGCGCTGGTAAATTCGCATAAGTTTGTGAAGTTCATTCGTCTGCAGTGCCGTCTGCTAACGAAATATATCAACATGTAGGGCTAGATAATATTCTGTGTTCAAACATCTATGCATTCAAATATCATAACGAGCGGTTTAATGAAACAAAAATTGATGAGTAGCAACGCCATCTATTAAGTGTTCCAACTTTAAAGACGGTGGGTCAAACGATATTGGAATTTATCTATGTCATATATACCAACGTTCACTCCTATATACTTATATGTAGATAATAATGCGGTAAAATGATTCTTGAAGAAGAACTTTTGGTACATAGAGATTACCAGCTAGAGAGAAAGAGAAAGATAACGTGCATATATCAATAAAATAAACAAGTACGAACATATATTGAAGTATGCCCCTGTAAATATTTAATTGGCAGACGAGGACAGTCTCATTGAACGCGTTTATTGTTAATACAAGAGAGCCATATGAGGGCCGGCGAATTATTTATAAAGGCTGCGATTGAACATGAGCGCGCCGCGGCGCATACAATCAGTGCAACTAATCAAACGATACGTAGCGCCCTATCTCAATGAAAGTCATAATTTTCATCCCTGTCTGATTTCATTTGGCAAACTATATACTAAGTTAAGCTATAATATATATTTAAATTCATTGTAAAAAAATGGTCACTGTTACAAAAAAAATGGTACCTATCCTTTAAGGTATACGTGATATTGACAAATCACGACAATAAAATGTCTTCTATTATATGTATTGTTTATAAACAATTGTACGTGACCGAACGTCATCTGTGCTTTAAACACGTAACTTCTGAAAATATCATATACAAAATTTTAATATATTCACTTATCTCCAGACCACTTACTCCCGTGTTAGGTATATGATTAAATAAATTCACTTTATTGGAGATATGAAATAACAAATTCTATACCCACTCTTACTCTTACTCTTATACCCATTCTTAATTAATAACATAGAGGAAGCCAATTAGTTATTAATTAATAGTAGCATAAAGACAATTCCAACGTGAAATAGTGGAAAGTGATAACGCAGTAGACATCTACGTACTCGGAATAGACCGAGTCGAACCGGTTCGAATAGCAATTCCAGCAAATCAATGTCTCGTATAATGAGATCGAGTTTAGTAAGGGGACGGGTTGGTCGTTAACTTCTATATATCTGAGCATCGAGCAAGAGCCAACCGAACTCGGATCGCATACCATCGCGCACTTTTTGCGGATATCACCAAAACACGGCGGCCGCGCGACGACAAAGACGTCCAACCGGTTTTAGTTACCACTTGCCTCCTGCCGGCTCACCGCGCCACGCCGCCGTAACTTCGGTTGCAAATTCAACACTCATCAAACACCACAGACCGCGACATTCAGTACTGCTGCATTTGCAAGTCAATATACCTTCTAGATTTGCACCGAAAATCCATATCATCCTCTCTATTATCTAAACCATCTTCCATCATAAGTCACTTGACGTACTCGTTCGGCGGGATCTTAGTATGCTATGTAGTGGCTTTTACATTTTAATCATAACTAACGGGCACTGCGGACGTATTCCCACCCTGATAATGGTAAAACGTTGAAATTACATACCTAAACCTTCCTCGTGAATCACTTTAACTACTGGTGAAAACCGCATGAAAACCCGTTCAGTAGTGTTTAAGTTTATCGTGAACAGACAGACAGACGTGACAGAGGACTTTGTTTAATAATATTTTGTAATATTGGTGGCACTTTACGTAATATAATTCGGTTATGTACACAGGTGAAGTGGACGGAAAATAATACCACGGAACATGAATTCTGAGATGCCACAAACCTCCCTGGAAAATTTTATTTTAAATTTTAGAACATTGAAATTATCACAAGACACTTATCTAATTATAACTTACTCGATAACGGTAGTAATAATCTGGAAGACTGATTGCCAAAAATAAAATAAAAAGAAGCCACTTGAGATTCACAATTGTGATCGACCGTGACTATCATGTCTCACAATAGCATACCGTGAAAACATTCGACATAACATTTCATTTCCGTAGAAGCTTCTGTTTTACATACATTATTATGAGTAAAATATATGCATATATTTCGACATTATCCTTGAACACATCGACAATATAACGATTATTTTAATTATAGACGATCATAAAATAGTTGCCTTATAAAAATACGGCCCCAACGTACGACACTTTTGTATGAAAAAACGTGAAAAAAAAAACAAACAAAAAAGCGGCAAATGTTTAGCGAGAATCGTTCTTAACACAGTGTGTATATATAATAAATAATACATTTTAATAAACGCTTAAAATTAAATAAATAGAGGGATAAATCGAATTAAACGATTTATAGACTTATAATTAATTAAATTCTTTCGTAAAGACATTAGACAGTGCTACTATTATGTTTATAGGTATTATGTAGATGTGGGTGCATTCCTGTATAGGTAAGCACGCGAAACGGTTACGCGCGGTCGATCACAATTTCACGGTCAAATAAACGAAGTTTGATCTGTCAATTACGTGGCACTTTTTGCTATTTGAACAAATGAGTTCAATGGACACAAGATAAATAACAAAGCTCTCTGTACGAATCGTTCGTACACATTATAAGAACTAAATAATTCGTGACGCACACACTGATGAAAAAAACTACATTTCATAATAATCTGTACGGACTTTTTAATTTATTGTTCCAGAATATTCCAAACGTATCTTAAATTAGTTGTGCACTCGGTTTCATACATATTTTTACGTAACGATCTTTTGGTAGTTATATTGTGATTATATCCGTATAATATACAGCAGTTAAATTAAGGAATAGTAAAAAATTACATTGAAATTAGTCAAGCAAGTTTCTGAATTAAATTCAGAGCATACGTAGACAAACAAAAACTCTTTAACAAAATATTAGTGAACAGATAATGTAATCACAAAATTTGAAAACAAAAATTACAAAACCATAGCTTTATTAATATATACTTTTGACACGTTATAGTTTTTTATAATAATATTCGTGATGGTGACAAAGTAAGACTGATCTCAAATACAATCAAACCACAAATTATCTAACCATTAATTTTATTTTTAAAAAAGGGTGCTAGAATGTTGAAAATACGCGGGAAACAAAGCCGCAAATCGATTTGTTCGAAATGACAACTAATTACATTTAATGATGTTACCGTGAATTAATGAAAGATTCATTGCTGTTAACTTCACGTTTAGTGTGAACATGTGCTCCTATAAAAGTGGCATTGATTACTTTTCAACTTCAAAGTCGTCGATAGCAGAATTCTAAAAAACGCTAAAATCATCCTAAACTGCGAGTTATGAAAAAACGGTTACTTGCAAAGATTGCAATGCACGTTAGCCAGCTAGTTCTTCCGCTGTAAAATTTACAGCATTATTTGAACTTCTAGACGTGTTCAGTGTGCCTTGGTTCGTTAATCAATATAAAAAAAAAATTATAAACTAACATAACATTTACATACGAGCAACGATAAGAAACGGAACGACAGAAACACAGATTCATTGGGATCGGTTAATTTATAATAAGAGATATACATATAATTACATTTGAGGCCATATCTGCGCAATAAACTCTGTCATTGAAACATTCAAAAATCATTCGTGTTCATCACTGTAATATTTAGAATATTATACTGGGACATAGTCGAATACTGTATTGACACTCAATGTGTATACACAGCTGTGATATAGCACCTGGCAATCATGTTGATCGTGGTACGAACTGACGAGTTGACTGACGTACTCCCAGACCTCGCCGGGTGCGGTCCACGCTGCTGCGTTAGCCGCGTGCCGCATCATGCCAGCATCTCACTCCCGATCAATCGTATAAATTTTACTTCACAAAAAAAACACACAAGCACACACACGGTATCTAAATCTCTTAACGTTATGACAAGCGTAGAGTTCTCTACGCTCACGTTCACTGGCGTTGACGAGCTATTTATATTGTTTTATCCTCAATCATGCGCAACTAGGTCGCGATCTACATCACACACGCTGAAACAGATTTACATCGGAACGAAGCTTAGCACACCTTACTGTAACGAAGTTGCTATAACTAACATATGTTTTATAAAAAGATTCAGGTATTTAATAAACATACTTTAAAAAAAAACGTTCAATCTCATCTACTATACTGTATTATGTGCATGTACTATGAAAATCGGATTACGCTATCATTTACTTTTTAATGTTAGCTCGCGTTATTTCTCAGTTATTTGGATTTCATAAAAAAATATGAATTTCAAATCCATCGCCTCACAATTATAATGGACGTTAATTCTAAATTGATATTTTATACTTCATATCGCAATCTTTCAATATATACACATTGAAAGATTAGCAAAGGTTCGCGTCGCGAAGTATGATATAGTATGCACTCATCAAAAATGAATAATGCAACGACGTGCACAATCACAGAATAGATCTATTGGAGACGCGGCGTCGCGAGTGATAACACGCGACCTTGGGCCGCGTTAAACGTTTGATAAGGGAAATTCGGCAACCGTTCCCCGCTACACCCGCGGCCAAGTTCCACCCCGCCGCGCCACGCAGATCCGTCGCGTCGCACTGTCACTCTTGTGCTGACGCCGCGACGGTTATCTCACGATGTTTATTTTGCATGAAATTAGTGTAGCGCGAGCCACATTATAATGCGGTGACATGATCACGAATTAATGAAGTGTTTCTAGGTGATAAGACAGTCAAATATTTATTTAATTATCATATTTTTTGCACACTAAAGTATTTTTGCGATTTAAAGTAAATTAAATTAATCTATATGTAATGTTTATAAAATATCTGAATCCGAAGATAAACTTATTACTAAGAAATTTTAAAAATCACAGTTGTATCAAAGTTCCGAGTTCCGATGATAATAATAGGTTGTTCACTATTTCACATGAAAGTACAGGATCACATAAGTCTGTTGTATTACTGAGTTAATAAATGTGTTCAACGCGCACACTTTACGAACGTACGAGAAACGAGCGACAGCGACCGCGCACGCAGTGGCAGGAACGAGCGCGCGCGTCGCGCCGCGAGCCAGCTAATGACCGCCGCGCTGTGGCGCGTATTCGCGACCCCCCACTCCACAGAGTACATGCTATCAAACCAGTTTACGTGAAAAATTTTAATTTCTCGACGCTAGTGTCGATCGTTCGCGCTTTCCTCGTATAGCGCCTCCCCCGGTTTGAAGGAAAAAGCGCAGCCCCCGGGGGCTGCCGGAAGTGCAGTACGGCCGCACGCGAGCCAAACGCACCCACCGCTTTAATTAAATGTTGCACGCTGGATACCTAGCCCTCGCACCCGCACCCCCACCTATACAAAGCACACATATCGTTACTACTAACAACAACGTAAACACTGTCATTATAATATGTACATTAATCGCGAAATTTCTTATCAAATCACTCTATATTCTAAAAAGTATCTCTGGTTTTATTACCAGTGATGATTTATTCGATCACAAGTGAATCTCTACATAGGAAAATAAGCTTGATACGTCCCTATTTCGATACTCTAGATCCTTCGATAGACTATTTATAAATATTTCATTTTTTTCTCAACACTTCATAATGTAATATGATTTAGTTGTATGTTGTTCATACGGAAGTATCCATTAATGGAAGGGGTAATAATATGGATTTCATAATATAAAATGATGTTTTTAAGAAATATATCCGATAGATCCGTATTTCTTATACAAAATTCTATTTCATTTAATCTTATAGAAAATATTTTAAGATACTTCATGTCCTTGCGAACGAAATACGCTGAAATAAAGTAAATATATATACAAATATCATATGCCTTACGTTAAAGAAATAAATAAAATGATATCTCACATTACTTATTTTATAAATGTAAACTACAGACGATGACGTAACTGCAATTGATGAAAATAAAGGAATAAGTAAAATATCCCTATCCCATACGGAATTAATTTTTGTCGTAAATACACATTTTGAGCAGTTTTCGTAAAGCATTTTCGACATAATGTGTATGCTACTAGGTTTTAAATCTTCAATGACATAGTATTACGCAATTGCAGCTTCAAAATAAAACCGGTAAAAAATTTAATGTGCATATATTATACTGCAATGAGTGCAGTGTAAAACGAAATATATGTGACAATAGGGTTTTATAGATTTTTCTTTGTAAAGTACCAAATTGTAATGAGATTTACGCCAAAAATGTTGTTAAATAAAATTATTTTTTGTCTTATGAACCATGACGCCCAAAAAAAAAAAATCAAAAAACTCAATCATTCAGTTTTTCAACGCTAATAGTTTGACCATGTTTACACGTTCGACGTAAAGATAAATGAAGCATTTTAAGTCATTTCTAAATGTAAGGATGAGTAGCGATATTGCTCTTTGGTCGTTGTTGAAAATATCAACATTATTGTAATAGAAAGACGTTTACATAAGCATTAAAAATCGTACTTAATTCGCATTCTATGAAAATGTTACAAAATAATTTCAATACGGATCATGTAACAGTATAACGCACTACAATAATTAGCATAGAACTGAATAAAGTACTAAAAACTACACACATTTTCTATACATATAATAAGAATGTAAATCTAGTGTGTCTGTACTTTTTCGATTTTCGTCAAAAAAATTGTTGCAGGTGTCTAGGAATAAGTAATAAAGTACCTTATAACATTTTTAGAAATGTCTGTCTGTCTATCTGTATGTCTGTCTGTTTGTATGTACACGCATCACTGCTAAAGTACTGGGTTCACAATAAAACCACACCAAGAAAATCATAAAACATATCGTCGAGAATAACTTAGTCTTTATTTCGTTAAAATCGGTTCAAGCTATCAAAAGTTATAGTAATTTTAATGACGACGCGGCGTAAGTACGAGTGAAATGTAAATAAGTAAATGAACTTAATAGATTCCAATGACTTTATTAATCACTGTTTTTTTACATAATGTTCCACGCGGATGAAATCGCGGGCACAGCTAGTATTTAATAAAAGGTCGTAAATTTAAAGTAATGCATTTGTAAAAAAATGAAAGTAAATAATATAATTACTTTCTATTAAAACATAGACATATTTCATTGTATTTCACTTTATTAACTATCTTTAGAGACTCGGTTTTTCATACGTTTAGATAAAAAAGAGAACGACAGTCATCTATTTTCGTAATTTCAATCGTATTTCAATTGAATTGGACGTATTCTTCTTGCAACGTTGATTTATTTTCTAGAGAAAACCCGAAAAACGTTTATTTTGAGTTAAGTCTTTTTTGTTTATTAAAGGTCCGATGTGTAAGCCAATGACCATTTTGGAAGATATCTAAGATTTGTTTTTTTTTTTCTCGAACTGACTACGTTATTGACCTGGCAAGGTCTTAAACAGCTTCACCTGACTACTTCTAAGATTTAAACACACCAAACGATAGACCTCAAAATTCTGAATCATTACATAGTATAAAACAAAGTCCCCTACCGCGTCTGTCTGTCTGTCTGTTCGCGATAAACTCAAAAACTACTGAACGTTTTTTCAAGCGGTTTTCAACAGTGGATAAAGTGATTCATGAGGAACGTTTTGGTATATAATTTGTCCAGGTTTTTTTTATAATCAGGGCGGGACAACGTCTGCCGGGCCTGCTAGTTAAAAATAATACATAACTCATTTCCGTTATAATGTTTCTTGTCCCAACTCACGTTCAGGACTCAGGGCTTCGTTACGACTTCATAACTAACTACTCATACGATCATCGCAAAATTTGCAATACGTTGGAAAGGGTACAGGAAAGTCCTCCCACAATTACCTCCCAAATGTGGAGAGACAGAGCGAATATACATTAACGCGAGCGTAACCGTGAGCAAAAGTTAGTACCTAAAAAACTGGGTGTGTCCTAAAGACACACGATAGAAGTGACACTTCTCGTATGAGACATTTTAATTAAAAGATATAACAAAATGCCAACGTCTCGCGGTGTTTCCAGGCCGTTACCAATCCAAGTAGTGAGTGCGTCCGACGATGCTTAACTTATGTGATCGGACGAGAACCGTTGTTTTCAACACTCTACCCGACACAGTGTTAATACCCCCACCATTTTTCGTCACACAAAAAGGTTGCGGATCGGAATTTCAAAACCCTCAATTTCAAAAAGGTTTGCTTCAAAAAACCTAAAGAAATATCAGATATCTGTTATAATAAACCTAAATATCGTCTTTTCTAAGTATAAACATAAACAAATCTCTAGCTATTATTATCTCTATTATCATCTATGCACAGTATATCTATACTAACATTACAAAGAGATAAAGTTTGTGACGTTGTAGAGAGTAATCTCAAGATCCACTGGTCCGATTTGAAAAATTCTTTCAGTGTTATATAGGTCATTTGTCGAGGAACATTAAACATTTCCAATTCAGTACCTTCCATTCTAATTTTCTATAACAAGAATACACAAATGATCGTACTTCCATTCCTCATACAAATCTATACTAATATTAGGTCTTTACCTATGAAATTGCCGTTTTGTATGAAAAAATTGAAACGAATTTTTTTCATGTATTTTTTATTTGTATTAATCGAAGTAATCACCCATGCAATCAATACATCTTTGCCAACGCAGTGGCAGTTTATTGATGCCCTTCTTAAAGAAATCAGCTGGACGGGAGGCAACAAATTCTTCAAAGGCATTTTGTACTGCCTCTCGGGTATTGAATTTTTTTCCCGCCAAGGAGTTATCCAAATTCTGGAAAAAGTAGTAGTCTGTAGGCGCAAGGTCTGGTGAGTAGGGCGGATGACGGAGAACTTCCAACCCCAGTTCTTGCAACTTTGAGACCGTCTGCTGTGCAATATGAGGTCGCGCGTTGTCGTGCAGAAGCAGCGGAGACGAGCGATTGACCCATGCTGGTTGGAGGAGATGTGCCAGCTTCTCCATCATTGTGTTCAGTTCTTCACAGTACACATCTGCAGTAATGCTCACCCCGTTTGGAAGAAGGGGGATGAATCACACCGGGGCAAACCTCATAAGTGACCATCACTTTTCTAGGGGTAAGTTTTCGTTTAGGGCATTGTTTAGGTGCTGAACCAGGATCCAACCAACTTGCTGAGCGCTTGCGGTTATCAAACAGAATCCATTTTTCATCGCAGGTAACAATGCGGTTCAAAATTCCTTCATTTGTGTGTCTGTTGAGCAGTGCAAGGCACGTCTCGACGCGTACTCCGCGTTGGCGATCATTGGGTTCGTGGGGCACCCATTTTTCAAGCTTTTTTACTTTGCCAATTTGACGCAAATGGACCAATATTGTTTTGACGCTAACGTCGAAAGCTGCTGCTAATTCAGCCGTAGGTTGTGTATCATCAGCTTCCACAATCGCCTTTAATTCGTCATTGTCAACCAAAGTCTTCGGATGACCGCGAGGTTCATTTTTCAGGTCGGTCACTGTCAATAACAGGTGGTGCGTTGGTTTGTAGTGTTAGCTCCGTAAACGTCGTTGATGTTGCGTGCTTGTGCCGCGTTGCTGCCACGACGGTACTCATATTCCATATTTACTCGAATTTTTAACGTATCCATGATGACAAAAAAGATTGAAATGCGATGAAAATGTAACACTAATCAATAAACAAATGACTACTTTCGGAAAAAGAATTCCATGTTTTTAAAATAAAATTAATTTGAAATTAGAATTCTTAGCCAAACAAAAATTATGTTGATTTGAAATGGCCAGTACTGCAGAACGGCAATTTCCTAGGTAAATACCTATTATTATAAAGCTGGAGGGTTTGTTTGTTTAACTGAACGCGTTAATCACAGAAATTACTTGGTCCGATTTGAAAAATTCTTTCAGTGACAGATTTATTTAACGAGATAGATAGCTCAGTTATCGAACGAGGGTATATGTCATCACGCTAAGATGAATAGGAGCGGAACACCAATGACGAATGTTACAAAATCGGGGTTTTTTTTCCTCTTGAGAGTTTCCGCTGCCTTAGCCCAAAGTCACTATTCCACGCGGACGAAGTCGCGGGCGGAGGCTACCCATAAATATGACGCAAGCAGAAAATCGATAAAACATCCTAATATATTATATGTATAACAACGATTAACTGTTACAACACCCACAGTATCACTGTAATAAAAATTCTGATCTATCTCACGTCGCGCATCGAACAATTCTTATCATAGTATTAAATTGCTAGATAATTTTCCTGTTCAGTTTCCTTAACTGGTATGAAGGTGATTTCACTGTTACCATCCGAATATTTTGTGTATCAAAAATCGTCTTATCTATACTTCTATACTAATGTAATAAAGCTGAAGAGTTTGTTTGCTTGAATGCCCTAATCTCAGAATCTACTAATCCGATTTGATAAATTCCTTAACTGTTAGATAACTCATTTATCGAAGGCTATATATCACCACCCGGAGACCAATAGGAGCGGAGCATCAATGAAAAATGTTTCAACATCGGGGTTAACGTACGTATTTTTAAAAATATTTTTACCTTCTACGTAAACGAAGTCGCGAGATAAAGTTAGCGTTAGCCCGAAGTAACTATTCCCGGCGAACAAAATCGCGTGCAAAATCTAGTAATTTATATAAGCCGAGTTATTAAAATATTAATTGAATCAAGTCAAAGAAACAATTTGTACCTTAGGACACGCGAGAGGATTCCGAGTATATTTAATTACGTGGAGGACGCTTTCATACTAGTACTTACGCATTAATATTCCAAAAAATGACTGTATTAATTTTAACATTTTTTCAAGTTGGTAATAAAAAAATAATATAAAATATAAGCACTTAACTAGTAGCGAATGGATACACATCACAATATTTCATACATCACCAAGCATACCCTCGTAATCTACTTCTAGAACAACTCCCAGACCTGCGTCTAATACAAGTTTTGTATATGGTCGCAATTAACGCAGGTGTAGGACGATATTGTCATCATGCGTTACGAACTAACGGACTACGTGACGACAGTCGCAGCACGAGAACTGGGTCCGCGATTCCAAAACTACTCCCATACCTGCATGTATCACAAAAGTTTTTGTCTATGAGCGCAATAAATCCAGGCGTGGGACGATATTATCGTCATGCGTTACAAACTAAAGGATTGCTTGACGACAGACAGAACACGATAACGTGGCTCGCGGTTTTTACACATATGAAAGGAACTCGTAAACGCTAAATTTGAGTTATTATTGGAAAGACAAAAGTGTGCGAACGTTTTTCTGTAACTTTATCGGATTTAATTGTCAGGTTAGTTTTTATCGCGACAAACAACCGAAGCTTTGTTACGCAGGAATGGAGGTACCATAAAAGGATTTGAACTGACGTTAGTTATACTCGCACAATATGATCGAAAAGATATTTATATACACCTGCAAATGCCATATTTTATATATTATATATGCACATCCATATATACATTCAGAATATTCTCATATAGTATTAAAAAAAACATGGGACCTATAAAATCAGAAACATCTGCGGCGATACTGACACAATTAATAAATTATAGCGAATAATATCTCAACAGAACAATAAATACTTATACCCACACTATACTGATACTGGTATTCGAAGGGTGTGCGGTGAACACGAATAAAAGCTTTGAATAGAACTGGATCAGATTAAGATGATACAAAGGTGGGATATCTTTTTATGGGTAATTTGAAAAGCAGAACATGCATTTAACGTTTCTTTGGGACACCCTGTAAACTAGTTTATATGCACCGAGGGTTCGTACAAATAAGGAGAATGACAAGTTAAGCAACTATACGAAAATAATAATTCTATTCTGGGACTGATCATTTCGTCAATATTCGATACAAAATAAAACGAATTAGAATAGTTTAATATACAAGTTTCGCAATTATTATAGACCCAGAATATCAACAAAATAGTAATTTAAGATCAGAAATAAATTTCCTTATAATATTTCTTAGTTTAGGTCAACTCTTGCAACCTAATTCCAACCTACATTAGAAGCAGATCCTTCAGACCTAAAACTTTACAATTTTGCATGTTTGTTTACTCCTGATGACAATACATATATGAAAATGAAATAAAAACAAAACGGCCTCCATACATATTGTTAAAAAAGTTCGGCATTTGAATAAAATCCTGTTTTTTAAAGATATCCTTTAATATCAATTAATTTAGAATTTCTAATTCATCGAAAGATATTGACCTATTTAGGATTTTACGACTTATGAGCACTACACTCAAATCCAACAGAATTGCTAGATGAATAGACTGTATCATGTTAGTGTCATTTCTTGATATAACAATAAAAATCTAATCAGTAAAATGCAGTGAAAGTTATTACACTTTGCAATACCAAACATTTTTAACAGATCGTACTGATCATGATTGGGTGTGCTGAATACTGCCTCAATCGTCCTGGCGTTGAACCATACAATGAACTTGAACCTGCGGTTAATGAATAGACATCACTACGGAACTATACTGTGTACTAGTGCATTTCTAATGCTTAACCTTCGTATACCCACGCATTGGTCTCTTAGACCGACGGCATCATCATCATCAGCCTGTAAGAGACCCACTGAAGGGCCATAGGCCTCTTCCCGGAGGAAGGTATGGGCATAATCATCACGTCAGCCCACGACGTATTGACGATTCAAACTCTGAGAAATCAACAGTTCTGTTTTCCAACAAACAGTAAGTAGTCTGGTGAAGCTGTTAAGACCTTGCTAGGTCATAGCGTAGTCAGTACGAAAAAAAAACAAACACATACAGTAGTACTACAAGAACATGTCTTAGTTTCGGGTTTCCTCACGATGTTTTCCTTCACCGTCAGTCGATAGTGTTACCAACTGAAATTGGTAAATGTACGCGAATTCCGAAAAATTCGTTGGTGCACTCGTTCGGTTCGAACCTGCGGACATCGATATAATATTCCACCGGTCAAATCACTAGACCACCACGACCTTATATTTCACTTTTTTTTATGCAAAAGGCTAGCGATTTGAGTTTCTTGCTAACTACATCACTCATAGTCTATTTGAAATTAGTATACCGTGAACGTTTGAACATTCATTACATGTGGCTGTACACAACACAGATCGGTCTGTCAGACCGACGCGTATATAGGTTTTACAGTTTTAGGTAAGCAATATTTGAGTCGTTACATTTCAAAATAAGCTAAATTCAATTTTAGCCGTTCCTAATAATTCACATTACTGAAGTAAAACTTCTATCGGCGCAACTAGGAGGCAACTGAACGACAATGCAACGGAAGTCCGTTACGGCAATATGGCGTGACGTTTCTGTACCATCCGGATCTTAAATATTTTTCATTTTGTCAATAAATAGATTATAAACAAATCAATCAAAAATATATCAAAAAAATTATTAATTAAAAATATTAAATTGATTAATAATAAAAATCATACAATATAATTAATTATGTATAGGCGCGCGACCGTACTGCCATCTGGTTTCAATTTAAGTAAGTAACAAATTAAGTCAAAGCTTCATTATCTGTAGTGCCATCTATCAGCTACTCTTATATCCGAAGTTTCGCCTACGTTTTTTGTTACCCTAACAATATATTTTAGAGAAAAACCATAACAAATATTGAAAGCAGAAATATACTTTGTAAACAATATTATCAGTTTACTTCCCCTCTCCTGCACATGCGCACCACACCGTTTGTCACACTTCTCCATAAGAAAACACACATCGTTGAATGCGTAGCGCTTGTAAAAATCATAGTCATCGTAGTAACTTTACGTTAAATAAGTGTAATGTGGTTATTTTTATGAAAAGGACCAGGTGCCTAATAGTTTATCGATATCTATCAATTAGTTTCGCGTGGCGCGTGTAAAAGGGCACACCTCCATAATTTTTTTTAGATTAAATAATTAAGTATCCGTTTTTTTTATGTGCCTTAATTAAATAGCTGCACAGATATAGTCTATTTAAATAAATATATTTTTTTATTAAGTTTGAGACCAGATTTCGTCTGGTTTGCCATTCAGATATAATTTCTCCGATGATTAATCCATACGAAGATGGTTAAAAGTAAGCATAGTTAATACCCGTTCTGAATACTGAGTATTCGAGATAAATAGAGATGGCGATACTATCGCAAAAGTTACGATGTACTTCATTTCATCTAAAATTGTTAATTTTAAGCTATTCTTTCTACGATATTATTGTATGTATGTGAAAAGATTTTTATAGCGAAATTTTGATTATGGAATATATCATTAGATGGCGCTGGTGCGTAATCTTAAATGTTTTTCGACTGGCAACATTTCGACGACTAGACGTCAACATTGTGAATTAAAATAAATATATGATATTAATTAATTTAATTATGTTGTTTATTCAGATACTTGTCTTACATTTTAGATGAACATATTGTTATTACAAATTAAAATTATTAACAGCTTGTATACGACATACGTAGAACAGCTCTATGCATACACGCATTAATATATATTATATGTTATGTGTTATTGATCTCGACTAAATTCTATCACGTATTCACTAGAGGCGCTGCTAAAAAAAGAGTGATACCTCTATAAACAGTAAATATAATATACTCTGGATATATCCACGTATACCGCTGCCCAGAAAAACAAAAATCTTGTACAAGTTAGTCTTGATAAAGACCAAGATAAATAAACTGAGTATGCTTTTAAAAACGGTATACCTTAACTTCAGGTGGCATCAATCGGACAATGCTAACACACGATAGCGAATACTAAAAGAACCAGCATTAGATAACTAAATTTCCTAAAAAACAAAACCATTTCCAAATATATAATAACTACCTGATTTTACTTCCTACCACAATAGGCTAAAAGTAATCGTGAATAGACTTGAAGCATCATTTATTGTATTGTATCAATCTGATTTTAAATCTTTGCCTTTCAATGTGTTTTCTCCTTTTGTCAATATTCTGGGTAATTTCATTTTTTTTTTTCGAAATGACTACGCTATTGACCTACCGAGGTCTTAACAGCTTCACCGGACTACTAAGGCGAGCGCTTAAGGCACTCAGCCGATTTTATTTGGGCAACTAGCTCAAGGGTGCACGACACACCTCGACTTGGGCTGTTGCCTGATACATGCAATTCACGACCTATCTGAACTAACCTAAGCTAAGCTAACTATTCATACATATATGAGTTGTTGAAACATATATGTGTATCAAGCATACATACCTCAACAACTCTTATATATATTTCGTATCGGATAATTTTCTAAACTATTTCAGTTTGATAAGGGAAAAAAATAAAACCCTTCCACTTGCATGTGTAAGCGTGTATGCGTGCACGTGTGTGGAGGTGATATGTGTAATGTTGTCGCAGTGATGTAAGATTTTATGTCACTGTATCGCGCGGACAGCGTACTCAAGAGCTCCACGCCGAGGGAACGGACCTAGGCTTGAGCCGCTGCCGAGGGGGGCCTAGTCTGGTGTGCGGGAGCGAAATTTATCCCCAGACCATGGCATAATCTGGAAGAACTAACTTACATAGAAATTTAATACTACGTATAAAGTGACTGTCCCATGACTGACTTGACATTGGCAGTGTCATATTTATGAGACGCCATTATAAAAAATAGATGAAGTCGAAATGTTTAACAACCTAGATAAAAGTTGTTATAATAAATTAGCCAGTCTTGAAGAACATACGTGAAAGAACAATTTTTTTTTTAATTATCTGTTTGATTTCTAGCTTTTAAACGCCTGAGTTTCGAATACTTTTCCAAATGTTTCATAATTAATTATTTCAACTTAGGTGATCTGAAAACACTGCAGTATGTGCATATCGCCTTTTTTATATTTTAGGGGACAAACCAACAAGCGAGTCACCTGAAGGTAAATGATCAATTATTGTTTCCTACTCTGCAAGGCATAGACATAACACTCTCAGGTGTCAGTGCATATTGCAAACCACATATTTATAAGTGGATACACTGTTGCTTTCCCACAGATGTCAATTCAATTTTAATATATGTAGTAAATTTCGATGTTCAATTTGAAACTGATGTTTTATAGGTAAAATGATAAATTCAAAAAATATCACATTTTAAAAATACATCCCGTTTAAATTAATAATATTCATGATGACAATGATTCTACAAAAAATAGTAAAAAAACCTTACATACATGTTTTGATGTTTCACTGAACACAAAACACGCTGTAATATTCAAGAGATCTACAGTAAGTGCCTCTGTATAATGTGCCATAAAAGTTTTGTATGTACACACATGTACACTGCTTTTATAAACCTGGAGTTTGTAAGTTTGCATACACACTAAGCTCGCTTATTATGCTTATTCAACCTAAGTAGGGTCAGTAAATCATATTTTCCTCTTCCACTCTCCTATGTCTGATGTCATCTCAGTATTCACACCTTTTATACATATACAGGTCTTCACATAATCCATCCATATTTTTTCAGTCTTCCTATACCCCTATATCCATCCACCATCATACTTTAAACTCTTCTGGTTACATGGATTTCATCTCTCCTCATATAAAACCCATCCCATGCTAACCTATTTCTCAACTTCTCTGTCACTCATTACCAATGTTATCCATTATGATTACACCATACATCCAATTATTAACATTCATATATCTTGACAGATACCAATTAATGTGACCAATTAATCTTTTTTCATCTTTTTCTTTCATAGGACAACACTCACATCCATGCAGCAAGAAAAATCATGTAATAGTTTTATACACCTTTCCCTTTAATTTCAAAGGAAACGTGTCTTCACAAATGTCCCCAAATACTTTTCACCATCTACCCTACATTTATTATATACTTTATGTTCTTGTCTAATGACACCGTTGTTTTAGATCAATGAACCAAGGTACTGAAAATTGGGGCATAATAAAAAGGACCCTTTAAGGATCATGAAAGTCTCAGAACAAATGTATTCAGTTTCTTTTCCTCATGTTCAACTAAGCCCAGTACCAATTTAACTTTAATAACTGGGCTATTTGAGGTCTTCATTTTGGCTTAGAATCTAAAGGACCGAGCAAACATTTACAGCAGATGTAACTACTAGTACATTACAAATATGTATAAAGATATATTATTATATTGCTTACTTTATTATTTTACGAATTAATAAAGAATTTCCTTCATTATGATCGTTTCTAGCTCTTGAAATGTCTTCTGAAGATTTGGTAATCTTAGGTATGAATTCTTACCAGAATAAACAAAATACATATTGTATAAAAAGATTTCTGGAAATAGACACACCTTCTTTATGAACACCAAAGTAAATTCTAAAATTATATAATCTATTATCAGTCTACAAACAAGTAACATTTTGTAAGTTTTCAATATACTACAAATCTCCCTCTCCTTCACTCCTTTTATTACCCCTATGTGTAAATATATTAATATGAATAAAATTAAGCTCTAATTAATTGTTGCATTATACTTACCTCTACTAGATATATATTGTATACATATATGGTACATGTTTACTAACTTGAACTTGGTTGTTTAAAAACTTACTAATGCCAATGGTGTATTGTCCTTCTATTCTATGTTAGGCATAAATGGTGGTGGTTGAAATCGACTACAAATCTTTTATTGTTGTATTATCATTGGAGTTGTTCTTAACATACATGACACTGGCGAAATCGTGGAATTTTCCACAGAGCCCAAAAGACAATAAAAGAAAAAAAAGGGCAATAGACATCATCAAAACCCCATATTAACCAATATATGTTGCTTTGATTAAGTTTACAAATCAACTTAAACAAATATTGAATCGTATATAGAATGTAGTGCTATAAATTTGAAGGAACATCATAAAGTACATTTGCAATAGCATGAGAAGGTATAATAAGCTTTAAGAGTCTTAACTTACCTTTGTACGTGGTCTGCCTCTGCCCCTCTTTGCGCCGGTGTCATTATTCTCATCACTTTTAGTCTTTCTTACAACATTATTAGACTTTACTGCACTTTTCTCCTTACATATTTTTAACACATTGTCTTTAACGTCCTCAGTAGATTTCTTTTCCTCATCACTTTCACTCTTCACTGTTGAATTCTTTGTTGTTTTTAGCTGCGTCTTTTGTGGTGAACATTTTGTTGGTAATGATTTTGAAACGGCTTTAAGAGGCAAATCATCATCACTCGAGGACTCGGAAGAGCACCTACTGCAAGAATCTGAACTTGAGCTGGTTTCAGAGAGCTCATTTTTTTTCTTTTTTATTGTCCTCTCTTTATTCTGCACTGGTTTTGTATCAAGTTTCTTCTTCACAGTCGGCTTGGATACTTTCTTCGGTGAGACTTTACGTGGCGGTACAGCAGCAATTTTCAGTTTCAAACCGGTATCGCATGAAGTGACTGAGAAGTGTGGTTTTCGAACTGAACTCTGCTTAACACTAGAGCATTCCCAGTCACTGCCTGTAGTGTCACTTGAAGTACTGTTCTGTAATTTAAACGAATAATTCTGAATATTTTAATAAATTCGTCTATATCAATGTCATAATAATCACTACATATTATAAAATAAAGTCTATTCTGTCTATTCACAATAAACTTAAAAACGACTGAAATTTTCATGCAGATTTGATCAGTAGCTTTTTGAAGAAGGTTTATCAAGGTTTTTTTTATAATCCAACGGGCCTGCTAGTGAACTAATGTGAGGATATAAATTCTTAATATATTTTCAATTCTTCATTATTCTATGAAGGTAAATCAAGTTTAATTTATGGCCACCACTAACTACCAAGAGACAAGCAATTAAAAATGTGTTTATAATTTTAACACCAATTTCTAGAATATATAGTTACTATTTAAAAAAAAAAGTTCCTAAATATAAATATATTCAATTAGTAAGTCAGTTTTATTTATGAAGGTAATTATATATAATATCAAAAAATCAATATGAAAATAAAAAAACTGATTTAATACTAATGTATAGATATGCCAACATGGCTAAAAAATCTATACCTAATAGTTTTTAGTGAATATTACAACTAGTTACTAGGAAAAATTACATTTAAAATTTAAATAGATAATTGCAAAATGCACACAATTAATTTATTAAGATTAACAAAATATATATATGCATAATCATTAAGAAAATCATAGAGGAGAATAGAATAGGAAAACATGTGTCAACCTCACTTTAATGGGACAAGAGTGATAAGTTTTCTGAAGGTACAAAAATAATGTACATTCTCATAGGAAAGAGAAACATACCTCAGAATCACTGTTTGAGTCTGTAGCACCACTTAAGTCACGGCTTTTTGGCAAATCAGTGCTCATTCTGAAAATGTTTAAGTTTTATTGTACATACACAGGAAGTTATGCAATATCAAAATTAATGATTTTATTTATATTCAGAACAAGACAAAAACAGTAGAATCAATTAGTGGTAGTCAATTATAGTAAAAACTAACTTCATCAAACAGATTGCCAAATAATAACATTGATAGGCATTTTTGAGACATTGAATCATTATGATTGTATAACCATAGCAAAATCAAACTTAATCTAATGACTATGTAGCTTCTAATTACATAAATTGTTCTTAATACATAGTAAATGCGTAATAGAGGACTCACTTCAAGGTTGGTTAAGACGTTTCCAAATACAAAATCATACATTCTTTCATTGCAATCAGTGGTAATCGCAAACCATGAAAGTAACCTGAAATTCAATGTAAAAATTTGTAACTCTGGTTTTAGTAATTAGTTTTTTACGCGTTATTTTAGAAGATATTCTATTTCTATTCAAGATAATTTGTTGGAATGACAGATCTGACGACACTCACAGGACCAGTTTATTCGCGATCATACTAGTCTTTACGTCTTGATACACGGCCTTCTTACAATATTTTATTATGAACACTGTACAAAAGGTTAGTCGTTTGTCACAATAAACCTCATAATAAAAAGATATAACGGTCTTTTAAGACATTGGCGCCAAATAACTGCATACGTTTACATTCGTCTGAAGAAATGTCGGTGGGATCTTTGAAATTACGTTACATTATTAGAATTAGGGTTTAAAATATCAATTTTACTCACTAACCATATCGTAAAACTTCATAAAAATAATGACATGAAGCCAAAACACAAAATGCTTTATACTCCAATACAACACTTGGCCTCCATGTTTACAAATCATTCGTAGCTGAAAAATTACATATAAATACCTACATACAATACCTTTGTATATAATTCGAAAGAGAGAAAGTTAGTGAATTTTGTAGCTTATTCTTTTCTTCATATGAAAGTTTTAAATGATAGAGTGAGACTGTCATCAAAATCTTAGAATAGCGCAAAATGGCGTCCCGCATTACTTTTTGTAACAATGTAAAGATGATAAATTACGACTGTATTTTTTACATATAAAAAGTATGTATTGTTTTAAATATTTAATTGTATCACATTATCAATAATATAAGTAATTGCTCATAAAAAAGATATAAAGTTAAAACAATAATTGTGTAGGTATGCGAATAACGTATGTTGTCATTTCAGCTGATCATAGACTATAAAAAAAGCACAGAGAGAGAAAGTAGAAATAGAAAAAATAACACCAACTTCTTGAAAAGTGTAATTAGATAACTAGAAAAAGAACACTCGAAAATTATGCTGTGAAATACCTAGCAGCTCTGAAATACAATAACATTATAACTCCTACAAAATTGTCTTGCAAAATGTGAATTATTTCAGAATTAGTAAATAAAATAGACACTGATAAATAGGACTGCTAACTATTTAAAATATCTTTTTTTTAATATAATTATAATTTGATATAATAATTATTTCAGTATTAGTAAATAGATTAGACACTGATAAATAGGACTGCTAACTATTTAAACTAACTTTTTTTTATATAATCATGATTTGATATAATGGTGTGAATCTTTTTATAATGTAACTAGCGGGCCCGGCAGACGTTGTCCCGCCCTGATTATGAAAAAATCCTTGACAAATTATATACTAAAACGTTCCTTATCAATCACTCTATCCACCGGTGAAAACCGCATGAAAATCTGTTCTGTAGTTTTTGAGTTTATCGCGAACAGACAGACAAACAGACGCGGTAGGGGACTTTGTTTTATACTATGTAATGATATTGAATAACTTAAAACTTGTCTTTATAAATTAGATAGTATAGTTTTAATATAGTAAATATTTTGTAGTATTGGTGGCGTTG
>AP028444.1:5811551-5978399 GCA_036509395.1 Antheraea yamamai | reverse complement strand
AGGCAAGAACAATTAAAGATTGATTGCCAAAAATAACATTAAAAAAGTATCTAACTGAACAATCCTAAATCAACAAATTTCTACTCATGGTCAATATTCAAATCAGAAACATACGCTTTCGGGTTTTGTAAATACGCTTTCGTAATTCTAACGCTACCTAATATATTCTGGTAACTATTAGACACGTTTTTTTTTTTTCAAAATGACTACGCTTTTGACCTAGCGAGGTCTTAACAGCTTCACCGGACTATTAAGGCGAGCGCTTAAGGCACTCAGCCGATTTTATTTGGGCAACTAGCTCAAGGGTGCACGACACACCTCGACTTGGGCTGTTGCTTGATACATGCAATTCGCGACCTATCTGAGTCTATCTATTCTATCTATCAGACCTATCAGACTATCAGACCTATCTATTCATACGTACATGAGTTGTTGAAAGTTCTCTCTTGGCATCGTCGCATAGCGCACGCTTGTTCGTTTGAATAGATTTGTCAGTGTTTCTCAAACTTTTCGCTATGTTTACCTGCATTAAATGCGGCCTTGACCATTCTGATGGTCCAGTTTGCAGCATGTGTAAAAATCAGTACGACTTCGGGTGTGCGGGAGTCACTGAAACTGGGTACCGGAAACTAGGTGATAGAAAATACAGCTGGCGTTGCCCGACGTGCAAAACAAGCTCTTCAGTATCACCAGCTCTTAACCCACCACTGCCAAGTCAGATGGATAGCGTGCAAGAGCAACTTAGCCAGATAACCCGACAATTGGCTTCATTGCCATCCCTGGTTGAAGACATCAAGTCCATCAAGACCGACGTTAACAGTTTGAAGGCGTCGCTGGAAATGGCACATGAGGCAATAAACAAATTTTCGAGCACCATCAAGTCCTTAGAGTCGAGGGTGGCTAAGGCTGAAGAGATTGCAAATGAAGTCCCCAAATTGCGGGCAGAAATTGTCAAGCTAAATCGGGAACTTGATGACAGGGATCAGTGGGCAAGAGCTAATAATATCGAAATTAGGGGCATCCCCCTAAAGAAAAATGAAGATCTTTATGCATTGGCAACAAAGATTGGCGTCATCTGTAATTACTCGATAAAAAAAGAAGATATTAATTACATTGCCAGAATACCCACTCGGGTGCCAAACGTTGAGAAATCAATAATAATTTCCTTTAATAACAGGTACACTAAAGAAAATTTGGTGGCGTCTTCGCGTAAATCCAAACTATCCCTGTCCGATTTGGGCTTCGCAGCTACCGGACACTATTACTTGAACGACCATCTAACTCAACGGAATAAGGGATTACTAAGCAAGGCAAAATCTTTAGCAAAGGATAATAATTTTAAATACATATGGGTCAAGCACTCGAAAATTATGGCCAGGAAATCGGACACTTCTCCAATATTTTTTATAAAATGCGAAGGAGATCTCGGAAGAATAGTTTAACCACTACTTTAACATTTTATTTATTTTACTTCAAACCGTTTTTGTTATTATATTTTTTACTTATAATTCAAAGTTTGAGAACCATCACCACTATTTTTTTGTTCTTGTATGGAGATAATTACCGGTGTCTCACCGCGGTCATGCAAATATCACACGTAAGTACGCAGCCCTTATTACAACTTTCACCCGCTCGGGAGTGTTTATGCACGCGCGTCGAGCTGATTATAGCCTGCGCACTATTTAACTCGAGTTTATTTTTGCTCAAGGTCAATAACCACGACTATTCACGGGCACTTAGAAACTATTTTAAGTTTACCCTACATTTAAGTAACAGTAACATTATGACTTATTATTTCATTATAAAAATACTTCTAATTGGTGTAAACATCGTTCAAAAAAATCTAATCCATTCTCGTAGCTTATTATCTTATTTATGTTTCATGGATATGCACTTTCCGTTGTTGTGTTTTGTGGGCGTGAGTTGCATTAAAAATAATATACTGTTTGTTTTATGGATATCTCAAATTACCCTTTATATTCTTTTCGATAACATATTATTTCTAGTTTTGCATGAGCTATATAAAACTTACAATTACTGATGGCTACCAACGATCTCAAATTGTATTACCAAAATACTCGAGGGCTACGCACCAAAACACATGCATTTAAACGAGGTCTGCTATTGTCCTGTTATGACATTATCTCATTGACGGAGACCTGGCTTCTGGAAGGTCTGAGTGATAGTGAATTATTTGATGATAGGTATCTTGTCTGGCGGCGGGATAGGAATTACAAATTAACGCAGGAAAGGTACGGAGGAGGTGTGCTACTAGCAGTACACCGTCAGTTTGCTGCTGTGGAACGCCCAGAATGGCGTTCTTCCGCCGAAGATATCTGGGTTACTATTGCACTAAAAAAAAAAAGAATACGAGAATCACACACAAAACTTCACATCTGCACCTTATACCTCTGTAAAGAAACCGTAGGTAATTCTTTTAATATGCAATTACAAAACTTTTCAGAGAAACTATCTTTCATTGTTAGCTCTTGTCCGAATGATTTATTTTTAGTAATGGGTGATTTTAATTTAAGTAACATTGACTGGAATAGTGATACTGGTTGTATACAGCCTAACGGGATCGTGGGCGAATCACAGGTATTATTCTTCGATACGTTGGCTCAGTGTAATCTCAACCAATTTAATTTTAATAGAAATGTTAATCACAGAATATTAGATTATGTTTTGTGTAACTGTGAACTACGTGTGTCAGCATGTGGTGACCCTTTGGTACCGGAGGACCTTCACCATAAGTCATTAGAATTTAATATAAATTGTGTTCAAGACGATTCACTCGGTGTCAAACGGAGACTTATATATTTGTACAACAAAGCAGATTACAAAGCTATTTCTTCATCATTAAATAAAATAGACTGGGAACTGGACTTAAATAATAAGCCTCTAGACAATGCTCTTGACTTATTTTATGACCACTTGTATAATATTAGAGACAATCATATTCCTCATAAAATAATTACGTCTTCCATATTCCCACCTTGGTATAGCTGTTCATTAAAAAAAATGTTAAAGGAAAAATATAAATTCAAAAAGAAATATCAAATTTATGGTAATGCAGATGATCTTGACACGTTTTGTCTTCTTCGATCTAGGGCCAAACAACTGGAACAAGAGTGCTATAACAATTATATACAACGTTCGGAAGATTCGATTATTAAGGACCCTAAAATGTTTTGGTCGTTTGTCAAGGCAAACAATAAGTGTTCAAACGCACTTCCATCCACATTGCACTATAATGAGAAGTCGGCTAATACTGGCGAAGGAGTGTGTAATCTTTTTGCTTCCTATTTCCAATCCACTTATTTATCTCCATCGTCACATACCAATACCTTAAATTATTCACCTTTAAATTCTCTTACAGCACAGAATATCTCTGCTAACATTGGCGAAGTACAAATTAGTGTAGAGTCAGTGTTAAAACTACTAGAGTCATTAGATTTAAATAAGGGTGCAGGACCAGACTTAATTGTGCCTATCTTTGCTGTTAGATGTGCCAAATCTCTGTCAGTGCCACTAACCATTATATACAAACGATCCGTCATAGAGGGAATTGTACCTAGAATTTGGAAGTCTGCATTTATTACCCCTATACACAAAAATGGTAAAAAAAATGATGTTAGGAACTACAGACCTATATCCAAATTATGTCTTTTCGCAAAAATACTTGAACGCATTGTGTATTCTCAGGTGTATCATTCGCTATCGGCATCTTTTATTCCCGAACAGCATGGATTTTTAAAGATGCGCTCAACTTCGTCTAACCTGTTATCTTTTATAGATTTTGTTACAGCCAGCATGGATTCTGGTGGACAAGTTGACGCTGTTTTTACTGATTATAGTAAAGCCTTCGATCGTATTGATCATCAAATATTACTGCAAAAGCTCCTTTTCGCTGGAATCCATGGTAATCTGTACAGATGGTTTACCTCCTACATCGAAAATCGATCCCAAGCAGTGGTAGTGAATGGGTTCTCCTCATTCTGGAATAAAGTGCCATCTGGAGTGCCCCAGGGATCATTACTAGGACCTTTACTTTTTAATATTTTTATAAACGATGTGGCCCATTGTTTCCAACATTCTAATTTTCTTCTATACGCCGATGATATGAAAGTATTTAAAAAAATCAACGTGCTTGACGATTCCAAGCTTCTACAAAAAGACTTAGAACGCTTTGAACAATACTGCTTTGCAAATAAACTAGACCTGAATGTTGAGAAATGTCATTTCATAACTTTCACTCGCAAACTCAATCTCTTAGAAACGACATATAAATTGAAAAATCAGCTACTGCAGCAGGTAGATGAAATTCGGGATCTTGGTATCTTGCATGATTCTAAGTTGACTTACGAGAGACACATAGATCACATTGCTAAAAAGGCTAATAAAACTATGGGTTTTGTGCTTCGTTCAAGTTCACAATTTAATAATGTTAAAGTAATAAAGATCCTCTATTGTTCCTTGGTGCGTAGTATTCTCGAGTATTGCTCACAAGTATGGAATCCGCGTTACAACATGTATATTGATAGGATTGAGTCTATACAGCGAAGATTCATGAAATTTCTACAATATAAATCAGGAACCAACGATTGCAACTATGAGGCAAGATGTCGTAGATACCATATTCTACCTTTGCAGGAAAGAAGAAAAATTTCCGACGTTGTTTTCCTAGTTAAAATTGCTCAAAATAATGTGGACTCTCCACACTTACTTTCTAAAATTAATTTGAGGATACCTAATAGAACATTGAGACAACCTATATATTTAGACATCCCACAGTGTGCATCTAATTACAGACAGAATTCTTTCTTTATTCGTGCTGCAAAAATATTAAATAATATGGTGATCTTGCCGCAGTATGATCTGTTCACATCTACAACACAACACATTAAAAATACTATGGCGAATACATGGTTTAATGGTTCTCAAACTTATTCTTTAGTTAGTTCTCTTCATTAGTAGTGGGTTGATTTGCCCTAGTTTTTGTTCTTAGAATTTAAATAATGATATTAATTTAAGTTTGTGTCACTTACTGATTTTTTTTTTCAAACGAACGTGCTATTTTCTAGAATCTCATATGCGAAAACATATAACTGGTGTATAGAGTCTATTTAGTTTGAATTTCTGTAATAAATCACTGTTTGTTTTCCGAATAAATAAAAATAAAAAATAAAAATAAAAAATAAAATATATGTGTACCAAGCATACATATCTCAACAACTCTTATATATTTCGTATCGGATAATTTTCTAAACTATTTCAGTTTTATAAGGGAAAAAAATAAAACCCTTCCACTTTCATGTGTATGCGTGCACGTGTGTGGAGGTGATATGGGTAATGTTGTCGCAGTGATGTAAGATTTTGTGTCACTATATCGCGCGAGCAGCGCACTCAAGGACTCCACGCCGAGGGAACTGACCTAGGCTTGAGCCGCTGCCGAGAGGGGCCTAATCTAGTGTGCAGGAGCGAAATTTACCCCCAGACTACGGCGGCGTGATCTGTGGTTACGCGGGCGTAGGCGTGAACACGCTCTATTTGGAGAGACAGGCTGGTACTGATCGTTCACTGCCGTTATTTCATCGGGAGGGTCGGTAAAAATATGTCGCGTACGTTTTTTATAATGCGCAGCGTTCGGTACGGGTTCGTATTTTGCGGCGGATACCACTAACGGACTGGGTATCATTAGACACGTCTAAACGTCATTAACTGCAATAAAGAACATGACTTTTGTTAAAACGTTTTTTTTTTCTGGAGAACCATTAAAGCATTTTTCCTTATATATGGGAAATATTACCTGGATTTTCGGGAAATTCGGACATTTGATATTGGTAATGCATGTTTGCAATTAGTATATGTTATCTTATATTATATAGAAAATAATAATAAACGGAATATGTTATAGGTATGTACAAATTCAAATAGATAGTGATATATATTTACATAATTTATATTGTCTACGTATAATATAAAATCACGGTCACAAACAGTCCACAGAGTACTTTATATATAGGAAAAAACAGTCTCTAACAATACTTTTAAAATGATGCAGTTAGTTATCTAAGCAGTTAGTAGTCGCAATCTACTGGAAAGTATTAACACATTTGAGTGTTTTCTTCATCTCTTATAACACAATAAACTATAATGTATGCTAAATCGTATTGAATTCTTTGGTATTCATATAATATGTAATTTTTATATATGTAATGAAACTTTTTATAAATTAACTTATGAAAACAATGAACTTATAATAGTTTTTGTATATCTTTTTGTTTATATTTTTTGACAGAATTGAAATTATTGGAAACAATGAGGGCACAGTTGTAGCCTTGTAGAATGTATCAGTGGTGCGTTGATCAATGTAGGTTCGAATCTCTTCAATGAGCCAGACCTTGCAGTGAAGGAAAACATTGTACTAATCATTTCATATTGGACCTCATATTCACATAACAAAAACCAAGGTTATTGTAAAAATGCTTGATTTTTTATGAAAGTAATTGATATTGTAATAAGTACAACAAACATTTTTGAAATTAATAGATATATTTCTCTTTAAGCATTATGGATGAAGAGAATGAACTAGATGTATGGAAAGATTTATCTAACATCTCAGCTGACCCTCCACTCATGAGGGATTTATGTGAGAATTGCAAGTAAATATTTTTTTTTTAATGCCATAAGCTCAATTTGAATGTTCAATGTAAATTACATATTTGTTTAAGTTTATTATTTAAATTTGAAATATAAATGTAACAACATATGTGAAGTTGTGACAAATATTGCTTCAAATTATAATGTTTTTAAAATTATTTCTAGAAGACCATCAGCTGTTTGTTGGTGTACAGCATTACCATCTGAGAGACTCAGTCCTAGGAGCACAATAGTCTTATTACAACATCCAGCAGAAGAGAAAAGATGTCTCCGTACTGCTCCAATGCTACAATTAGGACTAGCATCAAACAAATGCCTTATTTTTAAAGGAAAGAGATTTCCCCAACCGAAACATGAAGATCTAGAAAAAATTCTCATGCAACCAAATACTATTTTGCTCTATCCAAGTAAAACTGCAGTAAATATAAGAGACTTGGAAAACGATAGTGATTCTTACAATTTAGTATTGATTGATGGTACTTGGCCACAAGCAAAAGCAATTTATGCATCAAGTTCTATACTGCATAGAATTAAACAAGTAAAATTGTTAACTGATAACACAAGTAGCTACATAATTAGAACACAACCTACAGAGGGATGTTTGAGCACTCTGGAAACAGCTGCAGAAGCACTTTCTCAGCTTGAAAAAGATCCTAAATATAAGGAACAACTTATTCAACCCTTACATGCTTTATGTAAATATCAGTTAGAAAATGGGGCAGTTACACATCAATCTAAAGAGTTTCTGATAAAAACTAAAATGTATCCAAAATTAATAGGAAAAAGGTTATCTAAGTTACTTCGATCTACAGATGATAGACTTTGTGAGGAGCTGTGATGATTATATATATTTTTTTTTATGATACCTTTTTTTATTAAATTAATAATACATATATTTGCTAGAAAATATACCAAATGAATCAGCATCTTAAGTAACAATATTTTAGAATAAGATTTTAGATAACTCATACAAGTATAAATAATCCTTAGTTATTGTAAATATGAGTTTGTTTGCTTGTTACGCTTTCATGTCTTTACTACTCAATGAATCACCATGATATATAGGGTAATGTGTAAATGAACTAAGTTTGATTCTACACCGTACATTTTAAGGTACTTTTTAATTCCATGACAAATTAAGCCTTTAGGTACTATATAAATTTACAACGATAAAACAAATGTTATTGATATAGAAGGCACAGTTGTAACAGTTATATTTTTAAAGAAATTCATAATTAAAACTTTACACCATTACCGAAAATGACGGTAGTAGTATGGTAATGATATCAATACTTGGAAATGACATTTCATGACTGGTAATGATTTCATATTACTCTAGGTAAGATGTTCTGCATAAAATAAGTGACTTGGCTGCGTTTTGTCAAAAATGAAGAAAGGAAATAGATGTCTCAGAGTCCATAAGTAAATAGAAACTTCTTTAATCATATATGTTCTTTATTAATTATCTACACAGAATATATTTATTAGGAAAAATTAATCATGGGAACAAAAGAAATAGAAGAATCTTCTTAGTTTTGTTATCATAATAATATAGATTTGTAGATTTCACTAGTTTTATTTCTCAGTATTGATTGCTTTCTTCATAAAGAGTAATTTATAATATTGCAAAAATCTTTATTACCATATAAAATTACCTACAAAGATCAATTTTTTTTATTTAACAAAATTAAGGAATATGAATTGAATGAATATTTTGCTTATGTTAGTTATAATTAATAGTAAGCTAATAAACAAACAGAGAGCGCCCCCGATGGGGTACCAGCTTGAGTGCTTTGCCTGATGTTGGACTATCTTGGAGGATGACTTCAGTGGCTGTTCGATCGGTGTCTGTTGGTTGGACAGTTCCCGAAGCTCTAGAAGCTAGGGCGGCTCTACCTGTTGCAAAAGGAGGGCCGTCCCCCGGACTACGCGTCCGTGTGTTGGCTCCTCGTCCTGCTGGACGTCACCGGGAAGGTGCTGGAGAGGATTGTTTCTTCTCAGGTCGTCCAGCACCTGGAGGGAGTGGGGCCAAACTTAGCGGACGCGCAGTTTGGCTTCCGGACAGGGTGTTCCACGGTGGATGCCCTGTCCCTCCTGAAGTCACTGTCTGCGGAAGGGACCTCCCAGGAGGAGAGGGTATTGGCGACGTCTTTGAACATGAAATACTCAAAAACCATTTACAACCATATCCATATAATCATAAGATTCAAACTGTTCTTAATTTTTGAGAATTATCAAATCGACATATTTTATCCTTGCTACCTCTGTCAGCTACCACAATCGAGACTTTTCGCACAGAAAATTGTTGGGCGTCTCATCGAAACGAAGCTATTCACGGAAAATTAGCTTGATAGTAATCAAGTGCAAAAATGGACCGTGGTTCCTGGATTATTAGGTTCATTCACAAATAACAGGGGAATTTAAAAAAACATTTTTTTTGTGTGTTTAGTTTATTTACCCTATAGCATACTGATGTCAGGGGTACAGAAAAGGAGATAAGGTACCTTTTATCAAGAAAAGAGTCCTGTTCTCGAGGTTATAGGTCATATCTAGATTAACGCGTACGAAGCCGCGAGCAGAAACTAGTGGGTGCCGGCGCACACTGCGGTGCGTTTTTTGTTCCGCACAGGAAAAAAAATCGTAAATTTTGCCATTCGTATCTTCGTAGAGTAAGCACCGTCATTGACTACGGAATTGGTTTCTTTTTTAATACACAAAAAATGTATATACAAGCAGTATTGGGCTCATCCATTATCAGTAGTCAAAGGTTTTATTTACCGTGCCGCGCCCTGGCTTCGCAAATATAAAAAATGAAAATAAGCATTTACCATCAAGAATTTTTTGTAGGTATTTTTAAGATGACCAATATCGTAGTAACTCAATATATCTAATATGGTTAGATATAAGAAAGTTAGCAATATGCCTCCAAAAAATGTTCCCTTGTTTACGTTTTCGTTCAACATATTCGACTTTTCTCTACCTTATATAAATGTTATATTGTACATACGTAATATATAAAAACCTCCCGAAAAAAAATGCTCTAGATGGTAGTGAAAACTCAAAATGTATTGCGTAGTTTAAAAGAACTAAGGAAACACACAGACAAACAAATAAAGCGACTTTATTTTATAATATTTATAGACATGAATGCACATGAAGTATCGGGCACATCCATTATCCTTAAACCATGAAATCTGTGAAGTTCTTTTAATAAAGCATATAGGTATATAAATATTTTCATTACTTTAGATTTTTTAAATTACCATAAAATCAGTGGGCAGTTTGCTAACAAATATAGTCCTCAAAATTTAGAACACCTTGTTATCTACGTATTCAAGATATTTCTTCAACATAATTCAAGTATTACTGCAATATTTTGTGAATGTTTTTCCGAAGTGCGGTATGTTTCATATGAGCCCATCTGCTGCAAAATTCCATGTGGCGACGCACTGCAACAAGTCTTTAGCAATTCATCGGATATAAACAAGGTGCGGATTTGCCAAAAAAAAAAATCGTGCAGAAAAAAACCACAGTGCGCACTGTCACTAATGTTCTTGTTAACTGCAGCATTTGTAAAAGTGTAATAGGAAAAATGAATTAGATAGACAAGGAAAAATGAATTAGGCGGTAGGGGACGATCTCTCAGCATGGCTGAAACCACGTCCGGCAGCGAGGACGTGTGGACTGCTGTGGCCTCCTTCTGCGAGGTCGTCATCTCGCAGAAGGAGGCGGCACAGAGGGCCCGGGAGGTAGATCCGCGAAGTGGCCCTTTTCGCCAAAGAAAAGCAGGGAGAAGGGGGAGGCGGAACGCTCGCCTCCTCCCACTACCATAGCCGAACCTATATGGGCATGTTATGTCTATATAATAAACAATTTAACACATATTGTTCGATAATGTATAGTTTAAAATTTTCATTACTTTCTTATATAGTGTTAATGAGCACTGAGGGTGGTACATAGTTGGTTAAAGTTTCAGGTATGTTGCTGATGATAAATCCTATCCCATTCGATATACTATTCGTATTCACATATCTAATGTACACGTTACATGTTACAGTAGATGGCGTAATGTAAAATTGTAAGTAGGTGTGTACATTACAGAAATGCTTTTTCAAAAACATTTGTAACTATGACACCATAGTTATTTAATACATTTAAAAAAACGCGTGCGGAGCCACGGGGGACAGCTAGTCTTTAATAAGACTAGGGATGATTGATGCTAGATTATATCGATGTTTAACGGGAAAACATCAATACTAAGTGCTCTACAACATTGATATGTATGATATCAGAATAGGGACACTTCGTTATTCAATTAGTTAATTCAATAACATTTTGATATAATAAAGGGTATGGTTCCCAAAGTTGACTGTGTTGCGACTTACCCAACAAAAATTTCCAAATTTAATTGTAATATAATAATAATAAAACTCTTTATTGCACACACGTTGAAAATATACAAAATTAGATATCAGTTTACAATATGTGTACAGATCTCTTCCAGGCAAACCTAAGGCGACATTTTATTTTCAAAACTACCGGGTGGCAATATAAATAGACAAAAATAATTACAAAAACTATAGATAAAAGTGAAAAAAAAAATTACGCAATATAATAGTTATATTACGACAGCGAGAGGTAATGCCGGTGGATATATTTTTTAAATAATGTCACGGATCTTGCCTGCCTAATATCACAAGGGAGTGCGTTTCATAAGCGTACAGCTTGAACCGCAAATGATTTATTACAAAATTTAGTGTGACAGATAGGGAATTTGAGTAAATGTTGAGAGCATAGACGGCGTGATGAAGAATCTCTGCAACCTAATACCTCGAATTTATATTGTAGGTAGGGAGGGGAATTGGGATTATGAAGAACGTTATACAGGAGGTACAGGTGTGGCTGTTTCGTCGATGCCGAATAGGTAACCATTTAAGCTTTGAGCGGTATTCAGACACATGATCAAATTTTTTAAGTCCATAAATAAAGCGAATGCATGCATTCTGTAGCCGCTCCAATTTATTAGTCAATTCCTCATTAGCGTCCAGGTAGCAGACATCAGCATAATCAAGGATAGGCAAAAGTAATGACTCTGCAAGCATGACCTTAGTCGATGTCGGTAATAAATTGCGTATTCTTCTCAACGAACTCATAGAAGCAAATATTTTTCTACTGACTTCACTCACGTGATTTTTCCTGTTTAGATTGTTATCAAAGATTACACCTAGATTTTTGGCTGTGGTGGAATAGGGAATTGTAACATTATTCAACCAGATGGGTGCTACCGAGTTCCAGTCTATCTTGTGCAGTTGCCTAGTACTACCAATGAGTGAGCATTGGGATTTGTTGGGATTAATAGACAGTCCGTGGGATTCGGCCCAGTGTCCTACCTTATGTAGATATGAATTCATGGTGTCTATTTCATTAGATAAGTCAATCACTGGTGTTTGGTAATAAATCTGCAGAACGTCCGCATCTAAGTGAAAAGAGGAGGAGAGAGAATTAGTTATAGAATTAATAAAAATTGAGAAAAGCAGAGGAGAGAGTACACCTCCTTGTGGAACACCAGTGGTAATGTCGCACCACTGTGAATATTTGTCGTCGATCCGGATACGCTGACGACGGCCTTTCAAGTAACTAAGAAACCAACCTAAAACAGAAGGTGCCAAATTTATAGTATCAAGTAATGCTAGAAGGACGTCAAAATCAACAGTATTAAAAGCATTACTAAAATCAAGAAGGGTAAGTATCGTCACCTTTTGGTTTTCCATGCCCTGGCGTATGTCATCAGAGACCTTTACTAGCGCCATTACAGTCCTATGACCGGAACGAAAACCTGATTGAAACGGATTTAAAATATCATTAATAAGCAAAAATGATGAGAGTTGTTTATGAACAAGTCGTTCTAACGCTTTAGATAAAAAAGGCAGTATAGAAACAGGTCTGTATTGGGAAAAGTCAGCAGGATTACTACACTTGGGAAGCGGTACAACGGAAGCTTGTTTCCAGATAGCTGGAAAAGTAGAAGAGAATAAAGACGTATTGAAAATGAATGTGATAATAGGTAGGACAATATTTAAAATTGGAAGAATCATTTTACGACTGCTGTCGTCAATTCCAACTGCATTTGAGGATATAGCTTTAATACTATTTTCTACCTCTTTATCAGTAATAATATAATAAGAAATATAATTGTATGAATAAAAGTTTGCTTAACTCTATGAGTTTCTGTCCTTCAAGGAATATCGGTAACCACAGATTAATAATACACCAAGCGGAGGGTAACATTAGACTAGCTAACATAAACAGAGTATGCTAGGTCACTGACGTATCTATACAAAAATTATTTCAATGTTAGATAGCTCATATCTCAACAAAGGCTATATATATATATATATATATATACATCATCAGGTTAAGACCAACAGGAGCGGTGTACCAATGAAGAATGTTTCAAAATGGTTTTTTTTTCTTTTAAGAGCTTTCACTGCGTTAGCCCAAAGTAACTATTCCACGCGTACGAAGTCGCGGGTACAGCTAGTATTTAATAAAAATACTGTTAGAATGCATGGTACATTATGGATAACACCAAATACAAAACTCGTATATTTTAGATAAAATTAAATTGTATCACTTTATAACATAATTTTGAGCGTGTACATTATTGTAATATTTATATATATTAAATATTGTAATATTAGAGGTTTATGGTGATCTGTGGTGTAATATTGTTTTTAGTTAGAAGTAAACGTAGTATAAGTCGTCCTCGTTAATCTTTCTGACCGCTCTGAATATAACCGTAAGGCCGGGCTTGCATATAATATAATCAACAGCATAATACAAAACAAAGTAAAAATATAGTTATGGGAATCTGAAATTAGTATTTATTTATCGTTAGATTGTCTCAATATTACATATATATTATAATACGGATTTATAACAAATTTACGTGTTTTCCGTACATATGTACAGAGCGGTCAAAAAATTTGCCGAGGATTGTAGTGTTCTATGGTCAGAAGTCTTTGGGAAAACAAGTTGGCAACATTGAGTAATTTTCTTTCTTTTTGTCGGTTCTGTCAAAGAAATCAGAAACATGGCTGAGGTTTGTAATTATTTTTTACGGATATCTAGTGATATTTCTGTAATCGTGCATTAAATGGGAAAGAATATGGCGAATACTTAGCATTATTTTATTCAAAAATCTAGTTCAAGTGTTATTTCAAGAATGTCAACGATAGTGTTTACATTTTTCAGGTCGAAGAAACTCTTAAGAAAAAACGTACCTTCAGGAAGTTTACCTTCCGAGGAGTTGATTTAGACCAACTTCTTGATATGCCAAAGTGAGTAACAAATTTATTGTTTACTAAAATTTTACAAATCTATGTTTTTTTTTGGTTATGAAAACTTCGTTACAAATGCCATGAGGATAATTTTGTAACAAGGATCTATCTATTTTGATACATGTTAAAGTAAATAAATATTAAAACTCTTCAAAAATTTACGTATTACAAATCTGGGAAAGTTATAACAAAAAGCTGAGAAAAGTTAACCTGAGTTAAATATGCTGAACAATATACTATACAAAACTGTGTTTAAATTAATACCCTGTTATTAAACCTTCTTTACATCTTAGCTTCTGTTATTGGATTGTATATTTAAAGTAGTAACATCTCATCTTTGCAATGAATTATTATGTTTTCAGTGAACAACTTATGGAGTTGATGCATGCGCGCGCTCGCAGGCGATTCGCCCGCGGTCTCAAGCGGAAACCGATGGCGCTGGTGAAGAAACTGCGCCGTGCTAAGAAGGAAGCACCACCGAATGAAAAGCCTGAGATTGTGAAAACACATTTAAGAAACATGATCATTGTTCCGGAAATGGTTGGCTCAATTGTTGGCATTTATAATGGAAAAACCTTCAATCAGGTATTCAATTCTATATTAAGATATACATATACTAGCCGGCCCGGCAGATGTTATCCCGCCCTGATTATAAAAAAAAACCTGGACAAATTATATACCAAAATGTTCCTCGTGAATCCACTTCATCGACTGGTGAAAACCAGATAAAGATCCGTTCAGTAGCTTTTGAGTTTATCGCGAACAGACAGACAGACAGACGCGGTAGGGGACTTTGTTTTATACTATGTAATGATTATCACTTTAATTTTTACACTACAAATCGATATAGATGTATTTAATATCAAAGTGGTTTGTCCGTTACAAGATCTGGCAACCGAGTACTGGTATTACACTTATTTGAAGTTATAGATAATGTTTTATCTGTCAGACATATTATTCATATTACAAATTGTTTTGCCTTAAGATGCATTAATATATTTGTATTTGCTGTTTGATTCTGCATTACATTATGATTATAAGTAAAAACTTGTGCATATCAATTTGGTTTTAAACTATTAAGAAAATTGGTAGGAGATGAATAAACATTTCAGGAATTACTTAGCCTCTTGAAATATAATTTATTTCCTACAATTACAGACACAATTAACTAACCCACCTTGTCTTTCTCACATGTTGCTAGAATGGATGAGAAACTTTTCAAAAGTATGTTTGTTCTTATAGGCTATTTTGTGTTTAAAATTTAAACAAAGTACCATGTCAAACCTTTATAATGTAATTTGTTATAACAAAAAACTTTCTATAACGTAGAGATTAGTTCTATTCGGTTGATTTACCACAAAACTATTTATTCGTTCTCTTCCATCCGTAGAACAAAAACTTTTTATAATGAAAAAAATGTTTGGTCCCTTGAAATTTGCAATAAAGAGTTTACACTGTACATTAATATTTTATTTTTATTGTGTAAATTGACTAAAAAGCTCTTATTACATTTATATGATGAAAATAAAAGGAAAATAGATAATGTCTAAAAAAAATAAATGATTTTTGTAGTCTAATAATGGATGTTGTCTACTTTAGCTCAGATGATTTTCTTTTGCCTGTTAGGAAATGTCTGATGGTGAGATATTGTCACAACTTTCTACCCTGTGATGGTTTGATATTGATATTTGTGCATGAGGTAAACTTGCTTGACATGATATATATCTGGACTGCAAACTTGCCACAGTGATGTTACAATACTGACTTCACTCAAGTATTCAGTTATTTTTTCCTTCTGTTTTGCAGACTCTTGGTCTGCACCTTTTTTTTACTTTGTTTTTTTTTTTATTATTATTGTGTACGTCAAAAATCGTATCTGTGAGCAATTGTCGGGTGTTTTTTTTATTTATTTATTTTTAATGACGTTATTGCCTTTATGGCAGTTTCATTTTGGTCCTTTATGGCCATGTTTAGGTTATAGTCCACAATGTCCTGCGCCAGAGCATCTATGGCCCATTGGATGAATCTACTAACCGCGTCGTCAGGCATGTCGGTATAGTAGACACAGGTGTCAGTGTGTCTGAATATTGCCACTATAGCATGTGAAACGCTATCGTGAATTTGTATCCTTCTGCCCTTCACTATTTACTTACTGGATATGGATACACTTTATAATAAAGGAACATACACATACAAATATGTAAAGTAACTCTATTTTATAGTGTAAATATGCCTATATTTTATTAAACATGTTTATGGAGTGTTTGACGCCGCATAGTTGTATCCAGTAACATAGATGACAGTAACTGCTATATATCAATAATGAAGTATGTTATTTACAACAATTGTTTACTGTCCGATGTTTTGTTGTTGTTTAATTTGTTGTTTTGTTTTGGAATTAGTGACAATTACACAAAGGAAATGAATATTCTTTATTTTTGTAATGACTGAATATGAGCAAAGAGAAGTTCTCTTTCCAACCTGTTGCTTGTTGCAAAATGCTTTCTTGTTTATATATTATAATAACATTGGTCAATCCCTAACACTATCGAAGATAATAATAATGGATAACAGATAAGCAATAACAGGATAATGACTTTCACTATTTGTTATCCATTTTGTAGGAATAATGCATTATATTATTAGTTGTTCTCATAATGATCACTTCTATCTAATGCTGTGAAAAGTGCTAAAGTGAGTTTTTTATATAAATAACTTTCTTGAAAACAGGATATAATTATTTTGATAAAATGTTGTATATGGGCAATGTTTTACTTTCCAAGTTTCTTTAGGTAAATGTAATTATTATCAAGAAATGCTAATTGATATTCTATCACCCAAGTATTAAGTTAAAACGAATGTGATTTCAAAGAACAGGGTCTTTTTATACCATATATTCACAATAACTAGTATATTACTCCAATATATTTCTCTAATCAACAAAATGATTGTGGTTATAGGTGTCAGTATTTCTGTAGTTATAATAACTACACATAATTTATTATTATCTACTTAGAGTTAATCTAGAAAGATCTAGAAGCTTATTTTGCCCATTATTGATTTTTTACACTTAAAGAAGTTCTTATAATTGCCAGGTGACTTATAAAAATAAGTACAAAATGATCAAAATAGAATTATTTCGGGAATTGCTTATGAATAAACCTTGCATAATACTTCTTAATGTTGTTATGGATTGTGATCTCCTTAGATTGTACAATACTCTTTGGTATTTCTGTTTATCTCTATATGAAATCACCGTTACATGAACTATAAATAATTTGGTATATGGTGTGGAATTGCTGATTGATTATAAACATAATCACAGTGGCAACATTAATTGATTAATACTTGATAACTTTTAGTGTCTAGATAGTTCATTAACCCTTTCATAAGTTGACGACATGTAGTATCCAAATAATGAAATTTCTTTTAAAATTCGTGAATTTTTTAATTTTTAAAATTTTCATGGCGTCAAGTGTTACATGTAAAATTAAATAATACTGGTATTACCAATATTTACATGTCAGGCATGGATATAATATGTTTCTTTTTGTATTAGGCTGGTGAAGCTGTAAAGACCGTGTCAATAGCATAGTTAGATCGAAAAAAAAAAAAAAGTGTACACTGAACCCGAAAAGAATGGATAGTTCTCAATCATTGCAAGATTTTTCTGCTTTTCTTATATTTGTAAAGTCCTGCATACACTCGAAAGTAGTTATTACTTTGCTAAAGGCTACTGTGTATTTTAATCTCCCATTAAACTTTTTGTAATTTTTAAGAAAATGGAGAATTAATATACTTATTTTTATTTCCAGGTTGAAATCAAGCCCGAGATGATTGGTCACTACCTCGGTGAGTTCTCAGTAACGTACAAGCCTGTGAAACACGGTAGGCCCGGTATCGGTGCCACTCACAGCTCCAGGTTCATTCCGCTCAAGTGAAGTGGTTCAATACACCTCTAGGCTAAGAAAAATATATAAAAAATCATGCACAGGTTTACAATAAAGTATCTTGTGTAGATGTGTTGAGTTTTATTAAGCCAATTCCTTAATATATATTTTTTTCATTTTAAACAGTTAAAAAATACAATATTATTATCAAATTTAAACTAGTAATCAAAATCACACCGGATGCTTAGTGGCGATGTATTCAAAGTGTGTAACAAGCTGAGAAAGTGAAACAACTCTCCTGTATACTAGTCGGAACAAAACAGCGGGTACCTATCAAGAAATTAGAATCTAGCATATTTCAGTCGAACAATTAGACAATTCTGTAGCATAGTATTAACTACAGTTAATATTCTTTACAAAAAAACTTCGAATTCGAAATTGCGTCAGTTGATATCGGATCTACCAGGAGCATATTTTTTTTCAATTATCAATAAACCTAAAGTATTGGTACATTTTTATTATATGAATAGTAGAATTAATAAATTACAATAAATATGACTATTTATCTTAAAGCCCATATTTTCAAAGAATACTATTTCATGTGATTCCCTTATCAAACTGAAATAGTTTAGAATATTATCCGATACGAAATATATATAAGAGTTGTTGAGGTATGTATGCTTGGTACACATATATGTTTCAACAACTTGTATAGGTATGAATAGTTAGGTTAGTTCAGATAGGTCGCGAATTGCATGTGTCAGGCAATAAATAGCCAAAGCCGAGGTGTGCCGCGCACCCTTGAGCTAGTTGTAAAAATAAAATCGGCTGAGTGCCTTAAGCGCTCGCCTTAGTAGTCCGGTGAAGCTGTTGAGACCTTGCTTGGTGAATAACGTAGTCAGTTCGAAAAAAAAAAAACTATTTCATGTAATTTTTAGTAAGTAATCAAAACAAATATTAAGAAATTGGTACATGCATTTAGTCTCAAATTGTTAGCCACATGACATTTACAGTCTGACAGTAAAAATTAAGTTTAGCTGTGTGGGACAAATGTGAACTGCACTGTTTAAATTGATTAAAGAGGATATATAATGCACACTCTTTAGGGCACAATGGTAACAATAAACACTGTTACGCTGAAAAATATTTTACTGCAAGTTCAACGAGTCCATGAGAGATACGTCATCAAATTTGAATATAAACTTTGCCGTGGTAAAAACTATAGTTAGTTTAAAATTGAGTAGATGTGGTCACTGTTAAACCAATACCTGCTATGAGCATAAACTATGACTTTTCATTTACGTGTTTACGTAGGACTTTCTGATGATATCGTGGCTGATATTTTTAGCGATCACAATTCACCGTATAGTCCTTAGTATTACGTAGTAATACAAAAGTTTGGTTATTAAACTGGCAAAAATAATATAAATATTAAAAAATTGTACAAGGAGATATTGCTTTAAAAACGACGGTATGTGCCATAAATTTTTCTCCTAAATAAAATGAAACAAAAAACTATTTCATTATTTTGCTACATATAATAGAGCAGGCGTAATACAAAATAATAACTTTTGCAGTTCATATATGCAACGTTGTAGCATGGGTTCCAGCCCTCTGGAACATTGGTTAGTTTCGTCGTCCCCTTAGCTACCAATATAAAAAGTATCTATAACCTACAGAAGTCATATGCCTATGTATGCTTTTTAATATAATAAAGGGTTACCTTTGATTTAGCAATACCATCTAGGAATTAAGCGAAAATCGTGTTACTGCCATTATTTTACTATTCCGTCAAAGTATAATGGCGTTGTAAGTGTCACAGAATATTTCATTTCAAGTAAATGAAAGCCCTCTTCCTTGATGCTAGGCAATATTTCAATATTATCTAGTTTTATTATACATTAGCTGTGTCCGCGACTACAAAAATAGTGACAAATAATATCAATGGCTTAACCGAGACTCACTTTTACAATGTGAGAGTAAGCTGATACTACGGTTAGCATCCAGTCATTGCTCACACCCAGAATGTACACGAACTGACTCTGACTCTCGGAACACGGCGTGGTACTCAAATCAAAAGTTAGCCGTGCCACAGATACGTCCTTATTTGATTGACATACAGACTCACGGCTCATTAAAACTAACAATATAACCAAGTAAATTAGTAGTTTGCTATCGCATTTTAACGGCAGGTAAATTGTTCCAACAATGTCATTCGGTAGCGTGTCATTCTCCTCCGTCCAAACAGTCTTCCTCAATTTTTAGTAAGCCTTCTCAGTTTTTAATTTTTAGTAATATTTCATCTCAGAAATATTCATCCATTTAATACTAAACGCTTTGGCTTCAAACAAGCGACAATGCAATATAACTTAAAGGTCAAAGTATTATCGCAAAATATAAAAAAAAACTACCCTTAACATAATTAATCGAAGAAATAACAAAATAAAATAACTTGAAACATTAACCGATATTTGTCAAATAACTTAAGAATAAGTGATGTTAAATAATGTATTTCAATTAATAATAATATGATTAAGTATAGATTTAGTTTTATGTTAAACTAGCTGTACCCGCAGCTCCGCACGCGTTTTTTAAAATCGTGTTAAAGAATTATAAAATTTTGAGATTATGTACAATTATAGAAATGTTCTTTAAAAACAATTGTAAGTACGACACGCACGCCACTAACAGTAAAATGTAACGTGTACATTAAATATATAAATACTAACAGCGTGTCAAATGAGGTTTGTCATCAGCAATATATTTGGAACCTTAACCCACCATATAACTTTCCAGTGCTCACTTACACTGTATAAGGAACTAATGAAACAATAACTTAAAATATTATTATAAAGATTTACATTTACATTACATTTATATTACATTTAATATACATTGCCATTATAATTAAGATTTTGTGACTATACCAAAAATAAACGCTTGTCTGTTCCGCAAGAAATTGTATTATGGAACTCTTTACGTAATACGTTTATAATCTAAAATCTTATTAGGAAGACTTCTATATCATTAAAATTATTAATAATTATAATGTCGACTTGTAAACAATAAGCTCATAATTGTTTCTTTAATTAAAAATAAAGAATGAGTTGAAATCTTGCTAAATGTCATGCAGGCCAAGTCGGGGATAACAGCTAGTCGAAAATAAAATAACCTCAATTACTTTTTATAAGGTTCGCTATCTACCAGTGAAAGTCCCGTGAAAATCTGTCTAACCGTTTTGGTGATAGCACTGCGGACGAAGCCACGGTTAACAGCTAGTATAAACTAAAATTGCTTGAATTACTTTTTATAGGAATAGATATCTGTCAATGAAAGTTTCGTGAAGATCGGTCTAACTGTTTTGGAGATAGCACTGCGGACGAAGCCACGGTTAACAGCTAGTATGAACTAAAATTGCTTGAATTACTTTTTATAATGTCAGCTATTTGTCAGTGAAAGTTTCATGAAGATCGGTCTAACCGTTTTGAAGATAGTACTGCGGGCGAAGCCGCGGTTAACAGCTAGTCTAATTTAAAGTAGTCTAAGTAACCCGCTGTAATTTTAGCTATCTGACAGTGAAATACCCGTCAAAATCGGTCCAGCGGTTTCGGAGATTACCCGGAACAGACAGACAGACAGACTGACAAAAATTTTAAAAATTGCATTTTTGTTATTAGAAGCGTGTATACTTTCATACCCAGTCGGTAAAAAAAATATTTTGATATTACATACAGACACTCCATTTTTATTATATGTATAGAAGAAGATATAGAAGATATTAGACACGTTCTTTATAAAGTAATAACTATAAAACTAATAGTAAATACCATATTTGCTATGCGCGAAGTGCGTAGTGAGGTGTATAATCTTTCTACACGATAGTAGCGCCACCTAACATGCGCAAGTATTCGGGATTATTATATCACATAATCACTAGTAATTGTTTTATAGCTTTCTTGTAAATAAAGAACATAATTAAAAATACATAGAAAGATAATAAACACTATCTATATGAAAATTTGTTAAGAGCATAGAAAAATGGATATTATAAAAACCGGGGTTAAAAGTATAAAAAATACAATACTTGTATCATAAACTTTTACGAGTAATAAAAACCAGTGTAATAAATGATAGGATAAATGATTATTGAATGTAAGTTACCATAACAACTCAAAATTTATTGTTCTTCTGGTTTTCAAGATGATATGAACCATTGAGTCCTTTCAATGGCAGTTCCAACCTATAGACCTATTGGGAGCACTTCACGTTTTTCATTAATTTATTTTTAAAATATTCCACGTTTTAAAAAATGTGGAACCTATACCTGTGGTTACCGCTTTGTGAAACTATGTATTAAAATACATTTCTATGTGTGGGTGGGTTTTTGCGATCAGCTTTAAGCATCTTAATATGATATTATATAGAACGATTCCAAACAATTCAAAGAAATATGAATAAGTCTGACGAAATTTTCCACAAATTACTTATACTGTACAACTTCAACAAAGTATTGAGATACGTCGTAAATTACACATAATATGATGGTGACTAAAACATTTCTGTTATGATTACATACCAATTAAAAATGTTTGTTGAGACAAGAACGAATATCGTTGGGGTTAATAGGAATACATTGCCCATCGGCCAGCAGGATGGCTCATCACTGCCCGGTCGGCGTCTGAACCGGCGTCGACCGGTCTGAACTGCTCTGACCCGACCACACCCAGTGTCATTGCAGACGCGAGGCGCGACGTCTTTCGCTTACGTTTATTTGTCAAACTACCTTTTTTGTCTTGATGCCCTAAATGGGCTTAGCATTTATATGATACGTGCTTATTATAAGAAATGAATTCATTCACACTCCATTTTGTTGGTTTTTTTTTTTTCGAACTGACTACGCTATTGACCAAGCAAGGTCTTAACAGCTTCACCGGACTACTAAGGCGAGCGCTTAAGGCACTCAGCCGATTTTATTTTGACAACTAGCTCAAGGGTGCGCGGCACACCTCGGCTTTGGCTGTTGCCTGATACATGCAATTCGCGACCTATCTGAGCTAACCTAAGCTAAGCTAACTATTCATACCTATATGAGTTGTTGAAACATATATGTGTACCAAGCATACATACCTCAACAACTCTTATATATATTTCGTATCGGATAATATTCTAAACTATTTCAGTTTGATAAGGGAAAAAAAAATAAAACCCTTCCACTTGCATGTGTAAGCGTGTATGCGTGTACGTGTGTGGAGGTGATATGTGTAATGTTGTCGCAGTGATGTAAGATTTTGTGTCACTGTATCGCGCGAGCAGCGTACTCAAGGGCTCCACGCCGAGGGAACGGACCTAGGCTTGAGCCGCTGCCGAGGGGGGCCTAGTCTGGTGTGCGAGAGCGAAATTTACCCCCAGACCACGGCGGCGTGATCTGTGGTTACGCGGGCGTGGGCGTGAGCACGCTATGTTTGGAGAGACAGGCTGGTACTGATCGTTCACTGCCGTTATTTCATCGGGAGGCATTTTGTTGGTTGTTTAGTTATCAATATACTTAACCGATAACAATTAGAGGTAGCAATCTGCGAAGCGCAACAGTGATTCCGTGCTTTTGGGGGCGCATAGAAATAAAATTATTATTCTGTGTGGCCATTTCACTTGTGCGGTGTTTATGTATTTTCTCTAAATTTGCTCGCTTCTTCATTGACCATGCAAATACACTTCGTAACCGCTACTTATCTTTTTTGATATGAAACATCTATAGCAGCCAGTTAGACGGACTGTTGGCGTGGCGATGTGGCAATATTTTCTATTTTTGTATTTAATAAATATAAAATCTACTTATTTCTTGAAAATTTCTAATATTTTATTTTTAATTATTCCATACTAGCGGGCCCGGCAGACGTTGTTTCGCCCTGACTATAAAAAATACTTGACAAATTATATACTAAAACCTTCGTCGTGAATCACTTTATCCACTGGTGAAAACGGCATGAAAATCCGTTCAGTAGTTTTCGAGATTATCGCGAACAGACAGACAGACAGACACGGTAGGGGACTTTATTTTATATTATGTAATGATAATGATTTATTAAACTATCTTATTATGCATATCAATCACCTGTACAAAATAAAACCGTCGTCCCGCGATAACTCACAAATTTTTCGTTAATTTATGCACCATCAAAAATTATATAACCGTGGTGTTATATATTGAATTAGGTCAGTGGGTCTCTGATGGTTAATAACGTAAGAAGAACAGTGGCTAAACGTTATGAATGTTTATCGAAATCCCCGTCGTTATGCCGACCTATGAATATTATGATAAATGGTTCGACATATACGCACAGTCTAGCTTATCCTGAAAGGCAACGCGTTAAGTGAGTTATTAAGACGATTTTCATGTTAATTGTGCATCGTAGTAGGTAGTATTGTATGTGGCCCTACAACTACAAAAACTACATAGTATTAGTATAAGGTACATTTATGAATGTTAAAATCTACACATATAGAGAAAATGACAAAGGTCTGCTGTTGTGCGACACACGGTCCCGCAAAATGTACTGAACAGATTTTGACCAATTAAAATTATCACGATATCTTCATTAAATACGGAAAAAACAGTTCACAAATAAAATTTGTACGCACAGTATATTTTAATTTTCAATATTTTATCGATTTTCCTCTGTATATAAAATAGTAGTTATTTTATTAAGGACTAGCTGTACCCGCGACATCGTCGGCATGTAACCTTATGTAAAAAGCAGTGATTAATAAAGTTATCGAATGTATTAAGTCCATTTACTTATCTACTTTTCTCTCGTACTTACGCTGCATCGTCATTAAATCTACAATAACTTTTGATAGAGTGGATCGATTTTAATGAAACAAAGACTATGTTATTCTCGAAGATATGCTTTATGATTTTCTTTGTGAGGTTTTATTGTGAATCCCGTAGTTTAGCAGTGATGCGTGTTCACACAAACAGACAGACATATCTAAAAATGATTAAAATGTATTTTATTACTTATTCCTAGACACCTATAACAATTTTTTTCATTAAAATCGAAAAAGTACAGACACGTTCGATTTACATTCTTGTTATATGTAGGTATAGAAGATATACATAGATAGATAATAAACAACGTGGACGAAGTTGCAGGTAACAGTTAATAAATAAAATTAAAAACAGTACCAGAATGAACTAAAATGAATCAAATTATATCTACCTTCATCACACAAGCAAATAATGAAATGAGTATGCAAATAATTCTAATGTCATGAATGCTAATTAATATAGCCATATTGTTTCATACTTATGTGGTATCGTCAGTTATGTCGGTTTAATTTTTCGATGGTTATAGTGAAAGTGTAACGTAATAAAATGTTTTACAGAATACAAACATAAAATTCCAGTAATACTTCAACATTACGTGGTAGCTGGAACTGTGCTGCGGTAATTCGAAATCGGGTAAGTTCTGGTACAACTTTATATAACGTTTTTGTTAAATCTGTAACAATTACATACAAATTTTGTTGAAATGGAAACGTATACTGAAGAGAACACTCATTACAAAGAAAAATGCATGTTTATGTTCTAAACAATATTATGTAAGTACAACAAATCTTATTATTCTGATTTGTAAATTGTAACCCAAATATATTATGGTTGAGAAGGAATTATAAAGTCTTGCAAAGTTATCTGAAGAGTATAAGATTTTTCTTCCAAAGTTTCCTGATAGCATGGTAATAATTATTTAATTTATTCTTTCATATTTCAACGATTTAGTCTTCGTTGAAATCTGGTAAAAGAATTACTAACCTTCTGTCAACTGCACTGAGACCTCTTTCGAGTTTTAAATTATCATCTTATCTTATAATTGAGATAGATTTAAACAATCAAGTATTTAAATTATTTGCTCATGCCTTTTTATGAACTCATCAATTTTAGTGGTCAGTTGTGAACGAAGTGGAGCATTGGGAACTGCGCGGAAAGAGAACATTTAAAAGTCACGTAAACGCTGGATTTACGTAATAGTGGGTGGCGTAATTCGAGGTACCACTATATTTAAACAAAAACATAATAATCATATATTAGAGAACAAACTAGTCTGTTAAAATACAAGTAAATATATACTAAGCATGTTGGTTTATAGATTTATACGAAACACAACATTAAAAAAACTTTTAATTAATTTCGATTCATTCACGTAACCATATAATAATAATTAAACAACAATTTATTCGACAAACAATTCCAATTTATAGGTTTGGTAGGTATGTATGTAGGTTGAGCACATGCAATGCTGTTGGCAGCCCCTCATCCCCAGCCAGAAGGTGTGCGAGACGGCATCATGGGATTATAGTCCGTGCGAATCGGACATAACTCGCAATAGCTGCCCGATGGGGTAGGTATCCGTTGAGAAATTTCTACCTGTAAAAAGAGGTATTGTATGTAGGTTAAAGTTCATGGTTTATGTATTTCCATTTGAACAGAAGATAAATGATTATACTAATAATTATTATTATAATAATAATAAGTTCGTGTTTTCGAAGAAACAAGATCATAAAATTATTCTTGTTTTTGAGACCGCATTTTGCTGATTTTCAAAGATTATTACTACACTCTCCAGTGTCCAAGGTATCACAAAGGTCATACGTAAAACAGTAATATGTAATCAGTAAATTCAGTATGTTGGTGCATAGTATTATTTAAAAGTATTTTAAATAACTAACTAATGTCTGCTTATATTAGGTATTTACCTATGAAATTGCCGTTTTGTATGAAAAAATTTAAATGAATTTTTTTCATGTATTTTTTTTATTTGTATTAATCGAAGTAATCACCCATGCAATCAATGTATCTTTGCCAACACAGTGGCAGTTTATTGATGCCCTTCTTAAAGAAATCAGCTGGACGGGAGGCAACAAAATCTTCAAAGGCATTTTGTACTGCCTCTCGGGTATTGAATTTTTTTCCGCCAAGGAGTTATCCAAATTCTGGAAAAAGTAGTAGTCTGTAGGCGCAAGGTCTGGTGAGTAGGGCGGATGACGGAGAAACCCCAGTTCTTGCAACGTGGAGACCGTCTGCTGTGCAGTATGAGGTCACGCGTTGTCATGCAGGAGCAGCGGAGACGAGCGCTTGACCAATGCTGGTTGGAGATGTGCCAGCTTCTCTATCATTGTGTTCAGTTCTTCACAGTACACATCTGCAGTAATGCTCACCCCGTTTGGTAAGAAGCTATGATGAATCACACCGGCGCTAGACCACCAAACAGTGACCATCACTTTTCTAGGGGTAAGTTTTCGTTTAGGGCATTGTTTAGGTACTGAACCAGGATCCAACCAACTTGCTGAGCGCTTGCGGTTATCAAACAAAATCCATTTTTCTTCGCAGGTAACAATGCGGTTCAAAATTCCTTCATTTGTGTGTCTGTTGAACAGTGCAAGGCACGTCTCGACGCGTACTTCGCGCTGGCGATCATTGAGTTCGTGGGCACCCATTTGTCAAGCTTTTTTACCTTGCCAATTTTACGCAAATGGACCAATATTGTTTTGACGCTAACGTCGAAAGCTGCTGCTAATTCAGCCGTAGATTGTGTATCATCAGCTTCCACAATCGCCTTTAATTCGTCATTGTTGACCAAAGTCTTCGGACGACCGCGAGGTTCATTTTTCAGGTCGAAATTCCCAGAACGGAAGCGAGCAAACCAATAACAGGTGGTGCGTTGGTTTGTAGTGTTAGCTCCGTAAACGTCGTTGATGTTGCGTGCCGCTTGTGCCGCGTTGCTGCCACGACGGTACTCATATTCCATAATTACTCGAATTTTTAACGTATCCATGATGACAAAAAAGATTGAAATGCGATGAAAATGTAACACTAATCAATAAACAAATGACTACTTTTGGAAAAAGACATCCATGTTTTTAAAATTAAATTAATTTGAAATTAGAATTCTTAGCCAAACAAAAATTATTTTGATTTGAAATGGCCAGTACTGCAGAACGGCAATTTCATAGGTAAAGACCTATTATAATCGTGCTAAATAATAATTTATCAGTTTGTTTTGTGATATTTTCCAAATTTAGCGATTTCATCGTCATTGAATTCGATAAATGTAATATTTCCTTGGTTATACCAACATTTTGAAAATTATAGACTTGTTTATCGAAACATTACAGAAGCAGAATATAAGACGGCAGCGAAAAATCTACTTCGTAATTCTAAAATAATGATTTCTATTTAAAGCGGAAAGCGGAAACTATGTTTAGGTTATAATTATAATTCTTGTATTCAGCATATGAAAATCAATAAAAAGATAGTTCAAGAAAAGGATACTTTAAAATCAAAATTTGTAAGTCAGTATTATTTTCCTGATATATTGTAGGCATAAAAGAACAGGAAAAATCGTCATAGAAGTTTTTATTCCAATTTAATGCTAAACACGGTTTACCGGTGTTAACGCCGTGATGGACTAGAAACACGAAATCAAAGTCTAGTCTTGTCTTTCGTCACTGTATTTTTAATGGTTGGTCAGCAACTTGTTTATTTTAGTTCAGTTTCAAAACAACACAGCCAGTTTTACGCTCAACCGGAAAGGTCAGGAAGAGTATTAACATAGTGTAGTGAATAACAACAGAGTCTTAAAATTACATTCCATAGTTTTTCAAGTCCGCCGATGGAAACTGACACTTTTTTTTTTCTTCGTGAAGAAAACTCCCATGGAATGTCAGGCCCCCAGGGGAAGGCCTGAGCCGAGTCGAATTCTAATCAACTAAAAAACTCCACGGCCAACTGTACGCCGCACTATGGGAGTGTCGCGGGGTTACGTGAGCAAGCTGGAAACTGATACTTACTGAAAATTGTAGCTTCTTCTAATCCTTAGAGACCTAGGTTTGGCCATGGCTGAGAAGGATGTCAACATTTTCCCTGTGCCCTCTACAATTTATAACAACTGGGCTTCCCGTGTTGGAAATGACGTGAACGTTACGATGAGCTTCTAACCTCTTGAGATATAAAGGGATATTACATCTATTAGTATCGTTTATCGTTTGTCACGTTGAATTGTGCAAACCAACCTGGGCTTCCTTAAATATTAGACATTACTTTGCACTTCCGCCAGGAATCGATTGTTCGCTACCACGTCACGCAACAATCAGTGGCCAATTTAATCCAGGAGGAATTGCAAAGTAACGTCTACTATAATATTTAACGATGAATTTCCGCAAAGTAACACACCATCAATCAAAAATTGGCCTCCTTATTCTGTCATCTCGTTCCCTTACCAAAATCTGGCGAACTGGTCTTCTGAGAAATATACTAACTTCTAATTTCTGCAAAGCTTATTTATCTGCCGTACTATAAAGGGTATTACAGATCACCACATAAGTCTGGATTAAGACAATGAGAAAATGTACGATCATGATGCTAGTCGACGCCTTAACATCAATATGTATCTATTTATTAATCTATAGTCAGTTATCACTACATATTATAAAACAAAGTCCTTTGCCACATCTGTCTGTCGGCCTGTTCGCGATTAACTCAAAAACTACTGAACGAATTTTCATGCGTTTTACACCAATAGATAAAGTGATTCATGAGGAAGGTTTATATAATTTGTCAAGGTTTTTGAAGTGAAAACTCTTTAGGCGCGTTGAGCGGTATTTTTGGCAGGAGATAAATTTATAATTTCGCGTCATGACATTCTACGTAAGCATCACCGACCGTATTGCGCTTGCGCGGCTTGTGTCAGACTATCGAGTCGTAGTATAGGGGCCTGTGTATATGTGATATTGATATTTTGCAGTTCATCATACGTTTGATTGATTAATAGACTTTATAAAAATGTATAACATTATTGCTCCGAGTGCCAATAGAATAGAATAGAAAACTACACCGATGTTAATAATTACAATAAACAAATTCTGAAATTTAAATATTGCTATTTATTCTATAATTAATAAGACAATTCAAAAGAGAACACATTTATTTCATTGTTTTGAGTTTCCACTTCTGTCGGCAGTCCTTATGGCTGCCCCGCCTTTTTTTTATTTTATTATCGGGGCGAGACAACGTCCGCCGCGCTGCTGGTATTAGATAAAAGGAAGTTATTTAATTTCCTAATTTTTTAAACTTTCATTCAAGAAGTGACTACAATAGGTATTTTTATTTATGTGATCACATTTGATATTGTCTTTATTTAGTTGTAATTTTTTATTTATTCTTCTCTGCATAGACTCTGCGATCATGGTTCAGTGTTACAGTGGTTCAACAATTTAAAACACGTGAATTCAGTTCTTATAATAACGAAGTATAATAATTGGATGCAACGTTTTATTTAAAAAAATGATAATTTAACGAGCACATTCATAACCTATTGAGTTGGGAGATCCCAGTTTATAACTCTCATGAGTTTCTTTGTATGATGAATAATAATTCTACGTATTTAACATTTATGAATTGCATTCCTTATCTGATTAATTTTTAGAAGAATTTAAGCGATTGATTATGCCAGAATTAGGTGAATTACAAAAAAACAATATATATAACACTAGCGGACCGGGCGGACGTTGTCCTGCCTTGATAATAAAAAAAATCCTAAAAGTCAACTGCAGCGCCACCTACCGAGTCCAATTGTCAATCTAAACCATTCTCGAATCTCCACGAACACACACAAAAAATTTCATCAAAATCGGTCCAGTCGTTTAGGAGGAGTTCAGTCACATACACACGCACACAAGAAATATATATATTAAGATTTGACTTAGGTATATGCCGCGTCAATTTTCATTCGAATAGAATTTTCCATAGGCAATTAATATAATAGTGTCACGTTTCCCCAGTGAATTATGTTCTACGTGTGTTATTGTTTTGATAAAAAACTAAATACTAGTGATAAACTTGAGTTTTCATTTAAATGAATGGATTAAGTATAGGGTACGTTATTTATTACTTTAGCAACGGGATTAGAAGGTTATGTTTATAGAAAAAGTTATTAATTAACATTTATACTTCAAAATGATACACACAAAATGAATGAATGAAATATAGGTTATCCTTTTATTACTAAATAATCGTTAAAAATTGTACGTTTGGAAACATGAAAAATAAATGCTGTAAATTAAAATGCGAACATAATTAATAGCGGGAATTAGATTTGTTATGGTGGTTATTATTGTCGCCCAATTCCCTTTCACTTATTATTAAGCTGTTTCTAATTCGTTTGTATTTTGTAAAGACTGTGTTGATGATTTTTTCTTCTTCTATTCGACAGACGCTGGGTCCGCACCTTTTTTTTTTGCTTTTGTTTGATTTATGGTATACGTCAAAAATCGTAGCTGTGTACAACGATTGGGTGTTATTTTTTAAATATTTATTTGTATGATTGTATTTAACTAAACTATTTTAAGACGAATTTTTTAATTACGTTATTGCCTTAATGGCGGTTTCATTTTGATCCTTAATGGCGATCTTTAGGTTCTAATCCACAATGTCCCGTGCCATAGCGTCCACGGCCCGATGGATGATCCTACTAAACGCGTCGGCACAGTATAGATATAAGAGACAGTATGGAAACTACCTACAAACGCCCGTACCGGCACACTGACCACAAATATGTGCATCGACTTGACCCCTAAGCGGTTTTCGCGGTGCTGTCCATAGAGTACCTTTTATAACCTCTCGTTGATCCCTCAGACACAAGCTCACATTGTATAAGACATGTATCCGTTCTATTATGACATATAGTTGTCCTGTTTTTGCGCATATGTCGAAAGACAATTTTCATAAGTTGCAGGTTCTTCAAAACCACGTTTTACGTAAAGTGACCGGTGCCCCGTGGTACGTCCGGAGAGTCGATCTCCATAGGGACCTAGAGATGCCTTCTATCTGGGCGTACGTAAAATCACGTTCATCAAAATCATGAAAAAGCCGTGAATGATCTCAGTCCGTTGGTGGTTTCCGCCGCAAAATACGAACCCGTACCGAACGCTGCGCATTATAAAAGACGTCGGCGACATATTTTTAGCGACCCTCCCGATGCAATAACGGCAGTGATCGATCAGTACCAGCCTGTCTCTCCAAACACAGCGTGTTCACACCCACGCCCGCGTAACCACAGATTACGCCGCCGTGGTCTGGGGGTCAATTTCGCTCCCACACACCATATTAGGCCCCCCTCGGCAGCGACTCAAGCCTAGGTCCGTTCCCTCGGCGTGGATCCCTTGAGTGCGCTGCTCGCGCGATACAGTGACACAAAATCTTACATCACTGCGACAACATTAAACATGTCACCTCCACACACGTGCACGTACACAAGCTTACACATTCAAGTGGAAGAGTTTTATTCTATTTCCCTTATCAAACTGACAGAGTTTAGAAAATTATCCGATACGAAATATATATAAGAGTTGTTGAGGTATGTATGCTTGGGACGCATATATGTTTCAACAACTCATATATGTATGAATAGTTAGCTTAGCTTAGGTTAGCTCAAATAGATCGCGAAGGTTAGTAAGGGTTATAATAGAAATAATATATGCTGGCGAATTCTTTTTTTGGGTTCTGCGTTGTATATGGGTGTTTCTACTTGGTGGTTCTTGTTTCTTTTCTTGACTTTGGCTTACTTACGGATTTCGGACTAGTTTACTCATCTGACTTGGCTTGTTTTTTGGTTTTACGTGGATTTCTTGCATTTTCGACTTGGATTGTTTTTCTTGGACTGTGTTCTTGCTTTTGATTTACCTGGCGTGTTGAAAGGACTTGTTGCTTTTGCCTCTTGGCGTGCTGGTGACCCTGTAAAGGTCTCCAGTAGGCCATGAGCGCCAAAGCAAAAAAAATTACTTCCAAACGGGCGAGCGTGTCGGTAGATTCCGACACGGAGGCAGAGGAGCGTGTCGCCCCCAAAGGAAGTAAATTCCAGCGGGGGACTGCGAGGCGCATCAGCCGTAACGTCGGTGGGGGTCGTGGTATCATGGGCGAGGCGGACGGGTCGTTTGACCGGGCCTTGGCCGGGAGTTTGAGCGGGGCGGAGTCGGAGACTTCGGCCACGGGCTCGGTCGTTGCCTCGGCTGCCGCATCGAAGGCCGGCTCCAAGGCGGGATCAGCGGTGAGTTCCGAGGCAGAGCCTATCGACGTGGAAGACCTGGACGTCTTCACGTTGAAGGCTCTGGCCGGGGTGAAGGTGACGGAAATATTGGAGACCGTCAAAAAGTCAAAAAACCTGTCGGGGCCTTGCATTAAGGTCCTGAAGGGAGCGGCGAAGTCCCTACGAGAGGTGGTGGAGGCCCTTGCAGACCACACGGAGTCTCAGGAGACGCGGAAACTCCAGAGGGATATCAAGAACCTCTGCCGACAGGTCGAAGACCTGAAGGCGGAGACGCTGGCGTGGAAGCAGGAGGCCAACGCCAAGAGGTAGATGCCCCCGCCTCCTGCTCCCGCAATGGCGCCGACGGAGCTTCCCACACTCCAGTGGGAAGAGGCCCTCGCCGGGGCTGTAGCTCGCCTTGAGCGCTCCCTCCAGACGTCGTTCAGCAACATGCTGAACGCACGTCTGGAGAGTCTGGCGAGTCGCCTCCCCCCAGAGGCTCCAGTTCGCCCCCCTCTGGCGGCGGACAGAAAGAAGGGAGGAGCGTGGGCCCCACCCACGAGGCCGGCACCGGTGGCCCAGGCCCCAATCGCCCAACCACTGGGCATGAGCTGGGCTGAGCTTCCTGCCCCTACTACCACGATGGAGTGGACCCAAGTAGTGGGCAGGAAGAAGAAGGCGGTCCCGGCTTCGCAGCCCAAGGCCTCCGCGGCCGCCGCGGCGCCCCCGAAGGCGCCCCCAAAGCCGCAGGCGAAGCCACCAGGGCCGAAACTGCCATCCGTCCCCCAATCGGCTGTGGTTGTTGTGACGCTGCAGGATACCGCAGCCGACAGGGGGGTAGGATACAGGGAGGTCCTGGTGAAGGCGCGGGAAGCCGTGGCCCTGCCGGACATGGGCGTCGGGGAGGTCCGGGTCCGGCAAACGGCCACGGGAGCCCGGAAAATTGAGCTCCCGGGGTAGACGAAGGAGAAGGCCGCCGAACTGGCCCGGGAGCTCAAGGTGGCGCTGGCCGATATCGCCACGGTCGTTGTACCTACAAAGAGGGCGGACATCCGGATCGTCGGGCTGGACGATTCAGTGTCCACCCTCGAGATTGAGACGGTCGTGGTGGCGAAGACCGGCTGCAGGGCCACCGACCTGAAGGTCGGCGAAATAAAGCGGAACTGGGGGGGCCTCGGCGCAGTCCATGTGACGCTCCCCGCAGCGGCGGCCAAGGAGCTTGTCCAGGCCGGCAAGCTCCTGGTCGGGTGGAGCGTCGTGCGCGTCCACCTGCTGGACGAGAAGCCCCTACGCTGTTTTAAGTGTATGGGCTTGGGGCACACCCGCCCCATGTGCCCCTCCTCGTCCAGTAGGGGGGACGGCTGCTACCGCTGCGGCACGGCGGGCCACAAAACGGCCGAATGTAAAGCGGAGGGGGCCCGCTGAGCCGTATGTGCCGACACCGGGAGGCCCTCAGGGCACGTGATGGGGAGCCGAAATTGCAGGCCCCCCACCACCAAGGGTAGGGACCTTCCGGTTGTGGGCACAGGTCCGAGGGTGGTGGCCGCCAGGCAGGAGGAAGTTGCAATGGACCAGTAATGGATCACACCATTTGCAACTTCCTCCAGGCGAACCTCAACCACTGCGCCGCCGCACAGGATCTCCTCGTGCAGTCAGTGGCGGAGTGGGGTATCGGGCTCGCGGTCGCCACGGAGCCCTACTTCGTTCCCTCCCAGCCACAGTGGGCTGGGGATCGGAACGGCTCCGTGGCGATCGTGGCGGGTCGAGGTTCGTCCCTGGCGGCAAGAGAAAGAGGGGCCGGGTTCGTGACGGCCGTCTGGGGAGAGTACGCCATTGTGGGGGCGTACTTCTCCCCTAACAAGCCCCTGCGGGAGTTCGAGGCGTACCTCGGCTCCCTGCAGGGAGCTGTCAGACGGCTGTCGCCGCTCCCCGTGGTCCTCATGGGGGATTTAAATGCCAAATCGAGGACCTGGGGAGCGGCAGTCACGGACCTGAGAGGCATGGCCGTTGAGGAGTGGGCAGCCGTGTTGGGGCTGTCCCTCCTCAACCAGGGGAGCGTTCCCACGTGCGTGCGATGGAACGGGGCGTCGGTGGTGGACGTCTCGTTCGCCACACCATCCGTCGCACGCCGTGTCCGGAGGTGGAGGGTGCTGGAGGAGGTGGAGACCTTATCGGACCACCGATATATCAGGTTCGAGGTCTCCACCTCCCAAGCCGGAATTGGCACTCGCCCCCGGAGCCCTCAGCCTCAGCCCTCACGGAGGTTTGCGACGCGTCGATGCCGCGGAGCGTACACCGCCCAGACAAACGGGCGGTGTACTTGTGGACGCCGGAGATCGCCAATCTCCGAGCGGCCTGCTCCGCGGCCCGGCGGCTGTTCGGGCGCAGCCGCCGGCGCCGGCATAGGGACCCGGAGGCGGAGGCGCAGCTGTATGGCAGCTATAGGGAGTGCAGGAAGACCCTGCAGGCTGCCATCAGCCGGGCGAAACAAGCAGCATGGGAGGAGCTGCTCCAGACGCTGGAGGGGGATCCTTGGGGGCGCCCGTACAGGATCGTACGAATGAAGTTACGATTCTGGGCGCCCCCGGCGACGGAGACCCTCCGGCCGGAGGTGGTAGCGAGGGTCGTGGGAGAACTGTTCCCCGACCCTCCGATGCTACCAGCTCCTCCTATGCCTCCGCCTCGGGAGGTAGTCGAGGAGGTGCTCGACGGTCCTCCCCCTCCGATAACGGAGGAGGAGATGGGGAGGGCTGTGGAGCGCCTCCTCAACCGGCGAAGAGCACCCGGCCCTGATGGGGTCCCGGGTCGGGGGCTCGGCCTCGCCTTGGGCCAATTAGGGGGGTGGCTTCGGGAGCTGTTCGACCGGTGTCTTTCGGTCGGGCAGTTCCCGAAGCCCTGGAAGCTTGGGCGGCTCTGCCTTATGGCAAAGGCAGGCCGCCCTCCGGACTGCGCGTCCGCGTATCGGCCCCTCGTCCTGCTGGACGACGCCGGGAAGGTGCTGGAGAGGATTATCTCCTCCCGGGTCGTCCAGCACCTAGAGGGCGTGGGGCCGAATCTGGCGGATGCGCAGTATGGCTTCCGGACAGGGCGTTCGACAGTGGACGCCCTGTGCCTCCTGAAGTCGCTGTCGACAGAGGCGACCTCCCAGGGGGACAGGGTTTTGGCGGTGTCACTCGACATCGCCAACGCCTTCAACACTCTGCCGCATGGGGTCATACGGGAGGCGCTCCGATATTTCGGAGTGCCCCCGTACCTGCGGCGGGTGTTGGAGGCGTACCTCGAGGGTAGGGAGGTCGCCTACGTCGACGGCGACGGCCGTATGGTCAAGCGGGCCACAAGGCGGGGGGTTCCACAGGGGTCGGCCTTGGGGCCGCTCCTGTGGAACATGGGCTACGACTGGGTGCTCCGCGGCGTGCTCCCATATGGGGCACGCCTCATATGTTACACGGATGACACCCTAGTCGTAGCCCGGGGGGGGGGGAGTGGAGGGAGGTGGAGCGCCTGGCCACGATGGCCACAACCCTCGTGGTCAGGCGAATCAGGAGGTTGGGCCTCAGGGTGGCCCTCGAGAAGACCGAGGCCCTACTCTTTCATGGGCCTCGGCGGGAGCCACCACCTGGGGCCCACATTGTGGTGGAGGGCGCCCGGATCAGGGTGGGGACCCAGATGAAATATCTGGGCCTCACCCTGGACGGGCGCTGGCGGTTCAAGCCCCACTTTGCGGGGCTCGGACCGCGAATTGCTGGGGCGGCGGCGGCACTCGGCCGGTTACTCCCCAACATAGGGGGGCCGGGCGCCGGGTGCCGCCAACTCTACATGGGAGTCGTGCGGGCGATGGCCGCCTACGGGGCACCGGTCTGGGCCGACGCCCTCGGTGCCGCCAACGTGCGTACGCTCCGCAATGCGCAGCGCACGGTGGCACTGAGGGCGATCCGGGCGTACCGGACGGTGTCCTCAGCGGCGGCCTTTGCGCTCGCCGGCTCCCTGCCCTGGGAGCTGGAGGCAGGAGTTCTCGCCGCCGTGTACGAGTTCACGGCGGCGAGGAAACGAAGGGGGGAGCCTCCGGCTCCCAGGGAGGTAGAAGCGGAGAGACGGCGTCTAAGGGAGGACGCCGTCGAAAGGTGGCAGCAAGACCTGGCGGACGAGCGGTTCGGGCGGTTCACTGTGGACGCCGTCCGCCCGGTCCTGCGAGCGTGGAAAGAGAGGGAGTGGGGCTCCCTGACGTTCCGACTGGTGCAGGTACTCACCGGACACGGTTGTTTCGGGTGGTACCTGCACCGAATCGCACGCAGGGAGCCGACCGCCGCCTGTCACGAGTGCGGCGCTGTCGAAGATACCGCGCAGCACACTCTGTCTGAGTGTGCTGCGTGGGGGGAGCAGCGCCGCATTCTGGCGGCGGCGGTAGGACCGGACTTATCGCTGCCGAGCGTGGTCTCGGCCATGCTCGGCAGCGAACAGGCGTGGCGAGCGATGTCCTCCTTCTGCGAGGACGTCATCTCGCAGAAGGAGGCGGCGGAGAGGGCCCGCGAGGCAGACCCACTAAGTGGCCGTCTCCGCCAACGGAGGATTGGCAGGAGGAGGCGGCGCTTTGCCCAACTCCTCCTGCCACCGTAGCCGGACCTGAGGGGATGGGCCGGGGGGCCCATCTCTTCATTGCACAGGTCCGGCGGACGAGGGGGGGCAGCCGGCGTGTACCCGGTCTGTCCCTCTATGGGTAGGAGCCCGGCGGTCATCTTCCGCCGGGCGGACCGTGGGGGCGGCTCTACAAGGTTGATTAGCTTGAACGATCCCTTGCCGCCCCCACACAACGGTCTGTCGGTACACCGTGGGGGGGGGTTTTAGATAGATCGCGAATTGTATGTATCAGGCAACAACCCAGGTCGATGTGTGCCGTGCACCCTTGAGGTAGTTGTCAAATAAAATCGGCTGAATGACTTAAGCGCTCGCCTTAGTAGTCCTGTGAAGCTGTTAAGACCTTGCTAAGAGAATAGCGTAGTCAAAGTTCGAAAAAAAAATCTCGTTAAAGCGCATGTTTGTGTCAGTGTGCCGTTTTTTAGCGCTTGTAGGTAATTTCCGTACTGTCTCTTATATTTATACTGTAGCGTCTGTATAGTGGACACAGGTGACTATCGATGTGTCGGGATATTGTATGCTGTGTTGATGATTGAGATTGTATTCATGTAGATATATCTTGAAATAGGATTCGATTATTCTACTTCCTATAAAATTATATTTCAATTATGAATATCAATACATACTATAAAGCAAAGTCCTCTACCGTGTCTGTCTGTCTGTCTGTTCGCGAACAGCTCAAAAACTACTGCAACGGATCTTTATGCGGTTTTCACCAGTGGATAAAGTGATTCACGAGGAACGTTTTGGTATATAATTTGTCCAGGATTAAGAATAATAATATTCTTAAGTTAATAACAATTGCCCGCGGATCCGAGAGTTTCAAATGTAGTAACTATTTTCACTTCATTACATAGTATAAAACAAAGTCCCCTACCGCGTCTGTCTGTCTGTCTGTTCGCGATAAACTCAAAAACTACTAAACGGATTTTCATGCGGTTTTCACCAGTGGATAAAGTGATTCATGAGGAAGATTTTGGTATATAATTTGCCAAAGAGTTTTTTATAGTCAGGGCGGGGCAACGTCTGCCGGGCCCGCTAGTGTCTAATAAAATAGAGGTATATTGTATGATTTTTTAAAGTAACTGATAATATTAATAGATTACCAATTTTTAAAATGACTGAATGAATTGTTTTTTTTATTTGATTTTTTTTGTTTTTGATTCGTTCTTTAATGTTATTAAAATATGGTTATTTTACCAATTATTTTCTCAGGTTATCAAATGTTTATATGATTCACATTTGTCGTGTCCTAAATCTCATAAAACACGGTTGATATAAAAATTACATTTCATATGATTCTTACAATACAAATCGACTGACAATCGAATAAATTTGTATTCGACTAAAGGTGGTAGAGCTACGCTGAAGCTATTACTGGTTTCAGCATGAATGGTTCGGCTCGCCCGGGGTACTACCACCTTCTCGCAGAAAACCGACGTGAAGTAACAGTGCTTACATTGTTGCGTTTCGTTCGGTCATAGAGAGCGCCGGATAACCCACCTCCCCTCCCCCTCCCTCCTACCCCGCTCCCCCTCCCCCAAACACAAGGTGGGAACGTATTTGCGATTCTTCAGTGTTGCAAGTGTCTATGGACGGTGGTGATCACTTAACATAAGGTGACCCACCTGTTCGTTTGCCTCCTATAATATAAAAAAAAAATTGATAATCTTTATTGCGTATCAATTTTGAAATAGCATGTATTTTTCGTGTTCACACAAAATCGTCGGGTTTTTTTCCCAAAGGTAGTTTTTATACTTCCTATCAGCTTAGGAATAATAAAAGTTCATAAACATTGCTCAAGCTGTTTCTCAGTTAAATCCGGATATATTTATAAACATACGAGTACATAACTTCTTACGGTACGGTAGAGAATGATTTGCGTTACACGCTAAAAGTACGGTAGGAATGTGTAAGTATGTATATGTGTCTTGGGGGTTTTCGTAGTATATGAAAATCAGTAAATATATGGTTAACTATTTGACGGTTTATTTTCGAACTTACTACGCTATTGGCCTACCAAGGTCTTAACAGCTTCACCGGACTACTTATTTGACGGGATTTCGTATTGTATATAGTTTATGAGCATTCCTATACACACTGATACACGCTCTGTTTTATATCATTACATAGTATAAAACAAAGTCCCCTACTGCGTTTGTCTGTCTGTCTGTTCGCGATAAACTCAAAAACTACTGAACGGATTTTCATGCGGTTTTCACCAGTAGGTAAAGTTATTTATGAGGATGATTTAGGTATATAATTTATCAAGGCTTTTTTATTGTCAGGGCGGGACAACGTCCGCCGGGCCTGCTAGTTAATTTATATTATTCTCCTTTATTATGAAATCTTGACCAAAAATTAAACTACAGATTTATCAATATACATTGACAAATACCTAATTGATATAGAATTGTTGTATGAGGCAAGGAAAATAATTGCATATGATCTAACAGTGCAAGTTCAGTTCAAAAATATGATTCATTGTCATGGGCGTACCCTGCAAATCTTTCGACATATTCTAGTTGGGATATGTACCGAATGATTTCATAGCGCGATACAACTAGGGCTACATTCTACTTTTACGTTTCGTTGTTTGTTATTGCGGGGTGACCACGTGCAAATGGCGGTTGCTTTGCATTTGTCTAGTTTTTTTGCACTTCTGACAACCCTGTTATACGAAAACTTTTCTCATAATAAATACAATTCTCGACAATCTTTTTGGGCACTATGAATATAGCGGTAGGTTCTTGCTTTCGCGTAATATATTCAAGAGTTTAATATAAATCTAAGTTAACGTATTACTATAGGAATCTAAAATTAGCATTTATTTATCCTTAAGTTGGCTCTATGTTATACTATATGTAATGTAATATGTATTTAATATACGCAAATTTGTGTTATGAGCAACTATAACCAGAACTCTCAAAAAGTTTGATGAGGACTGTAGTGTCTGTTAGTATTTTGTAAAAGTGCATAGAGATATATTCTCTATAGAGATCGATAATAGAAATTAAAATGGGATCAAAGTTATATATCCTATATTAAAATCGTGGATATTATTCACTTACGTATGTACTTTATTGTAGTTTTACAGTGAATCCTCTCGGTTCAACATAAGCAATAATATATGGGATAGCCATCGCGTAATGTTCTGTGGGATTGCCTAAAAATAAAACATTATCCGTACATAAAACAGTGTAGTACAGCTTGGTATCGGCGAGCGTAACGTTGTTGGAACTGGGATAAATCTTGTCATAACTAGAACTAATAATTATTGTAATTAATATCGTAAGTAAGGGCGCGTTGTGTATAAAGACAGTCGGGGCGGAGGCTTTACGTTTCTGATCGGGCGGCGGTGCGGACGGACGCACGTGTCTCTGCGATTTCCGACTTCTCTCAGTAGTTTTTGTTTCACGCACGCTCGTATTTCTCGACAATGAAACAGATAATTTAAAGTTAAAATTTAAAACGATAGATTAACATAACAATATAAAATGTATTTAGTTCACGCACATGTGTTATAAGTGAAATTAAAGTGTGTATATATATTTTTTTATCATCGTGAGGACGTTTGCGATACAGCGAACAATTTCGAGGTGAGTGTATAAAAACGGTAGGAAATGTTATCTATTAATTTTAAGAGTTTGTTTATTGTTGGATGCAAAACATTCAGAGTGAATGTAAGATAACTAGAAACACGAAAGATATATCAGTTTATACTGTTGTATTAATGGATTTATTTGTAATGCATTCCAATATGCTCGTCTTAGTTTGAAACCCACACATTATCGGAAGAGTTTCAAAATAATGCCTGATTATTATTATAATTTCATAATATTTTGTTCCACTTTTCGAATTAATTTTATTATATGTGAATAGGTTTTGTATACAGTTTGATAAACAACTAATATATGTTGTTATTATATTTATTGAATCACTGAAGACAATATGCCATATGTTATGCATTTTAAATTTATATGAATATAATTTTAAGTGTACTGTATTTAAATGTTTAATACGAAATTAAATTATCTCTTCTATTGTTTACTCGTAAATAAAAAAAATGTATTAATGTGACAGTAAATGACGAATTCTTTTTTACATAACTTAATACTGGATTAAAATTGTAGTTTTTCCATTGACATATAAAAACCCAAGACACACAATCTCGAATTAAAGTAGCACTCAAAACTGACCGCAGAACTCCCCAATGCACATACATAGTTATACGATAAACTTATGACTGCAAATTCAACCTTATTTGAATGACTTAAAGTTGTTTTTACAATGACGCAAGCGACGCGAGACTATTGGAAATGACTGCATAATGTTAATTTTTGTGTGCCGGCTGTGAGACGTTAAGTGTGCATCTTGGGTTTTTGTATATCAATGAGTTTTTCTAATAAATAGAAAGGTTATATAACTAGATCTATATGCCAATGAAATGAAGAAATATAAGAATTTAATGAGAACCACTAACATTAGTACAGATGTAGTAAATAATGGTAGCAGATATTAGTTATGATTTGCAATATCATCTATTTAAAGTAGGAATCTAGTAAGTTGATAGGTGCCTTACCTTTATTTGTTAACGATTCATATTGTCCGATCTGGCAAAGTGGATATTTCGTAAAGTTAATATATTGTAAAGACACTCATGTTAAAAATGTCGTAGGGTTTTTCCTCTTTTTTTTAGGAACTTCTACCATTAATGACATGTCAGGCCCATCGTAACCTAATATCTGATTAATTAACTAAAACTCATGAATGTAAAAAAATGATTAAGTAGGGAATTTAAACTACACAGCAATTTGGAAGAGTTTAATGTCAGTTCTGCCAGAATGTTGTGGTAAACAAGTACATACCAGATATAAATATAAAATTCTTTAACAAACCACATCTCCTGTGTTTGGTTTTTGTGCATTCCATCAAGAAATTATAGACATCTTACCATGCTCATTACAAATGTGTCCAGACCTTATTCTAAAAGTAAAAATAAATGAAGCTCTGTACATATTGGCTTCTATAAAGCACGGTACAGGTGGAGATCGAGGTTAACAATGTAAAGTCATTGTAATAATGAAATAAATTTCTCCTATGGAAGTATTATTATTTCATATATTTATCGTATGTAATCTTTGCTTAATCTATTACATAGCATATCCATCTTACCCTAACCATTTTTTAGGGTTCCGTAATCAATTAGTTAAAACTTTTATCATAATAAATATTTAAGTTCTATCGTAATTAAATTACAAAGAAAGCTGCAGTGCTTCTTTTTCAATATTTTTAAATTGAACAGTTTACAGTGTGCTAAAGAAACCTTAGCGAAAGCGCTCTTGTTGCGCGTTTACACAATAACTAGTTGCAGTTTAGTGGTCGAAGATTGACCGTATTTTTTTTAAGTGTGTGTAAGTTTTTTTCATCAAAGAGTCGTACCTCTATAATCTTGTGTATATAATTTAAATCTTTTCTGTTATGTCAACTGCAATCTAATATTTATAATAGTTTTATATGTTTTATGTGTTTGACATTCGGTATGAACGTTAAAAATGAATATTTGAATTAATTTAATGTATTCGAATTTAATCATTTAAAGTTTCACGCTCCTTCGTGCGCGCAATGTATTTAAAATGGAGTACAAAATTTTTCCTTCACTTGTTAATATATGGCTATAACGTGTATATAACGTTTAATTAACATTATCTAGTACTTTTGTTGCTTAACTAATAGATAGTATATTCATGTTTTAGTCTCAATAAGACCAATAAAGAGTTATTTAGGTAATATTATTTTATGTTTTACAATAAAGTCCTAGGCATATTACTGATCTGCCGGACAATAAGTATAGAATATGATACATTGCAGTCACAACCTAGTGAACAGTTATATTAAAAGTAGTTTTTGTTCGCGTAAAAGTAGATTTTACCTCTCCCTCAGGAGCAATATCTTCTTTCACGACGAAAGGTACCTTATGTCCTTTTATGTATTCAAAATTTCACGATGATCGGTTCAGTAGTTAAGGGGTGAAACAGTAACAAACAAACAAACTCACATTCGCACACACACATATATAATATTAGTAACGAGTAAAAACGCATAGTATAAAAAAATATTCTCAACGGAAAAAAACATTTAGGCGTTTAAAATTTATCAATCGAGCAGTTTATCAATTTCAAACCTATATACATTATACAAACCAAAATTATTTTTTTATCTGTACTATATTGCATAGAACAGAAGAGATGCGTGACTAATGTTTTATTGAACTGTGATTGATTCCGAGAAAATTTCTTAACATCTTTAAGAATAAATTATAAAAAAGTCTTCTATGGAAGTTGTACTCTTTTGCACTGATTTTTTAAATTTAAGTTTTATTAATTTAAAAAAATTAAAAAAACTGTCGATATTTTGAAAACTAATAAAAGACTGTAGATATAGACTTTTTGGCGGGATTTTGGAATATCATGTAGTGGATCTTACATTTTATTCATAATCTTGTGTTATTTGGCTATATATTTTGTAATGTTGGTGGGGGTTTTACGTAATAAAGTGTGGTTTTTGTGCACATTTGAAGTGGATGCGAAATAATACCACGGAGCATGGATCCTGACTTGGCAGAAAAACTCCCTGGAAAGTTCTAACAAGACGAAGACGGCCACCATCTTGTTAGTTCATGTTCTTGTTAGTTCATCAATGGCAATAAATAATCTACTAGAAAATTGATTGCCAAAAATAAAACATAAAAAACATTTCACAGGAATTTTTGCATGTGTTCTATATAAATAAGTATTAAAAGCTTAATTCAGTTTAAGGAAGTCTATTCGTTGAATCGATGCAAGCGATGTCTCATTGTTGAAAACACCATTATTAATACATTTTCTGATTGACGCATTAGTAATTTCTTGAATAGTGTTACCAAATGTATTAGACCATATACTGCTGATACCCGCGGTTTCGTTTATTATCTTAACAAAATAGATTTCATGTACAGAGGTATAATCGGAACTTTTTTTTCTATCTGACTAAGCTATTGTCCTGACGGGCCTTTACAGCTTCACCGGACTAAAGCGCGCGTTTACGGCACTTCGCCGCTTGGCAGGAAGCTCGAGGGTTCCAGAGTGGCCGAACCTCGGCTTAGGCTGTTGCCTTGGATGCAACTTCGCGAGTCTGTCTAAGCTGAACTAGGCTAACTATTCATACATGAAAAATCTAAAGGTGTTAGAATGGGACGGCTCGCCCGGGGTAGCACCACCCTCTTACAGGAACCCACCGACGTGAAGTACAGTGCTTCTATTCTTTCCCTCGGTCAGTGACATGCCGGAGGCCCCCCCCCTTTCCCCCCCCCCCCCTCACCCCTCCCTCCCATTTCACACAGGCTGGCAACGCACTTTCGACTCCCCTAATGTTGTTAGTGTCTATGGACGGTAGTGATCACTAGACATCAGGTGACCCAACTGTTCGTTTTCCTGCTATGACATAAAAAAAATTGTGTGTGTAATTATGTACACGCGTTAGAAGTTATACTTCTTTGGCGTACACAAGATAAAAATCTTTTCAAAAATTATATTTTTCGCCTTATTCTACGTTTGTAGAAAAAACGACATTAACAATAGAAGAAAGGTATTTAATACATTGAAAGTTTTAATACAAACAACATATACAAAGAAACAAAATGTTGACTATAGCTAACTTCAGGGTGTCGGTTTTTCGTAACGGTGTACGCGCGCATCGTAAAAATTTACTCTCATCATTTTTCCCTAACGCGCCAAAAGAAGTATAACTTCAAAAATCGAAGCGGTGATGGCTTAGTTTATAGCGTGTCCGGCTATAGCGTCGATAGCCGTAGGTTCGAATCCGAGCAACTGACTCGGAGCTTCCGGTGAAGGGAAACATCGTGATAGCATGGTGTTAGGATGTTTTCTAAGCCCTCCTGGCTAGCTACGTTTACGTTGGAAATGTATTACCGAGCACCTGTTGGTTTCTTCCGGCAGCTGCACTTGAGAGCCAATCCCCTCTAGTTTTGACGTGTTTATCTTAGACCATCATTTAACATCAGAGGAGATAGTTGTCAAACGCTAAATCCTATAAAGTACAAAAAATAACATAACAAATACATCGCTTGACTCAAATCTCCGCGGTAAGGAAACGTACATCACGAAACGTACATAAAAACGTTAATATTTTAGGTATATTAAACGTAGTTATCGTAATATTTTAAGAGCCAAGTATCTGAGGAGTAAAATTTAAAAAACTTGATTGAAATCTATCCATTTTTTTATATAGATCAGAAACTGCTACTAAACTTTTTGGATAAGCTTATGTGTGCGCCAGACGTCGCAATCAACGTAAAATTCAATTGATGTGGGATGTGGTAGCCAATGAAGATTAACTAAGGCATCGAGAGATGTAATTTATATCGCCCGCATACGTCATACCTAATTACATTACACTCCAAACATAAATGTTTTTCTATGTATTTTTCATGTTCCTTTCTCATTCGTAATCATCTTATTGTATGAAAAATATTTGTGTTACAAGCTTTTGTATAACTTGCAGTATTTGTTGTTTAGATCAAGTCTTGTAAGCTGAATTAGAATCAATTCCTTTAGACCCACAATTTTGCATGCTTTTCCAGTCCCGATGCCAATAGACTAAAGTGCAATAAAAACAAAATGGCGAATTTCAAAATGGCCGGCTATACACACTAAAATTTTTTTATCGTATTTGTATAAACGCTAGTATTTTAAAATATTTCTTACATATTAAGTTATTAAGAATAGGATTGTCGTAAATTCACAGTTGAAATCTCTTTTCAAACAATTAACTTAATTTCTATGAACATTAAGTATTTTTAAAACTTTTAAATTAATCCCGAATTAAGCCCGAATGCGATAGGTTTTCCCTTTCCCTATATAATTGTTATAAAATGTATTTTTTATTTAAAGTTTTGTTGCTGTTACTAATATGACAATATATGTATAGCGATATTTATAATAATAATCTGATATTAAACGTCAAACATGGGACTAGCTTCATACAAAACTCTCTCTTGTCCGGGATTCGAACTCGCGACCTCTTATCTCAACGTCAAGGCCCGCCATTAAGCTGTAGGTATATATATATATATGTGTTACACTAAAAACACCGTTGAGTTATAGTAAAAGAGTAATATACCTTTAACTCACGTGTAATATGACAAATACAATACACAACTATTAATTTATTACAAACATTTTTCAAATAACTATACAATATTTATAGTTACATTTATTTATTCTGAATATCCATTAAAAGACTGTTCAAACAAAAATAACAAAATAATTCCACTACATTGTATAGTACAAACAACATTTGGTCGATTCTTTTGTTGTGATGAAGTTTAGAGCTCTGGAACGTGCCTAAATAAAAGGCTGGTTTTATAAGAATTAACAGGAAGCAAATTTTCGAACCTCTATTATTGTATGTTTGAGAATATTTTTTTTATTTTTGGTACGTTATTATTACAAAGCACTTATACTCTGTGAATATTTTTCGAAGGAAATTATCTTTAAAACTAATAATCCGACTCCTTCACAGATAGAAAGTTATATTTATTCCTGAGAAACGTAGACTATTTTACTCTTATTAAATTTTTCATTGGTTCAAAATCGTGTTTGGTTATAAGTCATTCTATAAAGATATTTCGGATATTACTAAGAACTTATTAATTAAAACGGAATGGTAGACCTTAGTATTATTGTTCAACTAGCTTCCTTAACCTTCCTACACCTGAGCATTGGTCTGTGAGACCGAGGACATACGTACGTCTAACTTCTTTTTTGTAATGCAAAATGCTGGCGATTTGGGTTTCTCAGTATCTGCATGGCTCATGGCTTACTTCAAATGAGTATAGCGTGAACGTTCGTGTATACATTACATGATCGGTAAAGCAGATTGGTCCGTCAGACCGACGCGCGGTTATAGGAAGGTTAAAAATATAACGTACTAGCTGATTTCCGCTACTTCGTCTGCGTCGTTTATTATCTCAATTGTTTTGTTATATTTGAGATATGAAAGGGATTAGGCAACATTTTCGACGAGAGCTCCTAGGCGGCTTGACTTTTTCCGACACTTCCAACAATTATCGTTATATGTCAACCAAATTTAAAAAAAAGTGTTGATAAATTATATACCTAAATTTTCCTCGTGAATCACTCTGTCTATTAATGAAAACACCATAAAAATTCAAATCGTAGTTTTTGAGATTATCGCGAACAGACAGACAGACGTGACGGAGGACCTCGTTTTATAATATGTTAGTGATAACGAAGTGTAGCTGTCATGTATCATTTCCATACATTACAAAAATATTAAATTATTCCTCTGCATTAATGATATTTCTAGTGTTTTTTAAACAAGTTTAGTAAAATTACTATATTTAATCAGATTGTAAATAATCAAGAGTACCATATCAACCCGCATAGTCATCTAATATCAGGCCCAGACTGTGGTCAAATGTAAAAACTAAATAACATTATCTTGCTATAGTATTATAAAAATATTACGGGTAATAATAAAACGAGAATAAATAATTTGTTCTTCACAGTGTTTTGTGTTTTGTCAGCTATAAATAATTTCTTATAAGTAAGTTTACAAAATTCAACTTTCAAAAATTTTACGACGGAATATTATATTAACAAGTATAAAGCCTTTGTACTACTGAGGTACATGCAGAACATGTGTGTATTTTAAAGTATCGAAAACTTTCTTATTACGATCTGGTTGACTTATGTACCATACAAACACGTGGATAATATACATACCGCTATGTATATTGTGGGAATACCTATTCCGTGATGAATACTGTGTAGTGGGAAGTGTTTCTATTACTTGATTAAACCGCGGGTGACGCACCACACCCTTGACTCGCATCAAACCGTCACTAGATGACTTTTACGCTGTTTTTCACTTACGTCACATGAGTAATTTGATTCTGATGAAAGTCTATGAATTATATTTTGTTGTTTATCGCCATTAGTCTACGACATTGACTTTTTGAAATTAGAACTTCTTTATGCTCATTAAACAACGAGCGACCGTCAACCGAGTGAAAGAGATAGGTGACGCACTAAATTGCGTATTCTCAGCTCCGGTTATTACAAACCACATGTTTTCACTTCTATCATGTGGTCATATGCACACAGATTGTTATTTGAACACAACAAAGTGACCTTTTGGTAAATATAATGCAATGCAAAAATAGCAGCTATTACTAGTAGTCCGGTAAAGCTGTTAAGACCTTGCTAGGTCAATAGCGTAGTCAGTTCGAAAAAAAAAGCAGCTATTACTAAGAGATCTACAACGAATCGCAAGTCGCTGTCGTGAAACTAGCATGCAGGTTGGAGTATACATAATATTTAAGCAGGAAGAATATTTAAGCCTACCGATTCGCTACAATTATGCTCATAGTACCACTACGGTGGCTCTCTTTTAGCTTGTCACGTTTCAGGATTAAGGCTTCATAAAGATATAAAAGTAGTTTATTCATACAAAATATTTATACATCTTATTTTCATTTAAAGCATAAACAATATAATATATAGTATAGGACAGGTTTTATTATCCCCTAACTGCCACACTAGGATTCCTTGTATATTGGCCGATGGTATACCTCCGTACAAAAATTAATTAAGCCTGTCGTTCCTTTTATTAGTAAGATGTAAAAATGTAAACAAAATAAAATATAATTCGCTATACTACAGACAATACTGACAAGACAAAGATGAATAGCGCAGGATTATTGATATCTCGGTGGTTGCTGTCGTTTTTGGATTGCACTTTGCTTGCTTTCAATAATAATACAGTCAGTTTGTCGTTCTTGGCTATAGAAAAATATGAAGCAAACATTTATTCAATTGATGACTGCTCTGATATTCATAATACGAAAATTCTATAAGCATAGCAGTCACGTTCATGTTTATGTTCCATAAATATAGCGTCATACTGATGATGTTAACATACGTGCCGCCCGCCCTACTCGATTTCCGCCCAGTAATTTGTGAGGCGAACAATTAGGTATTATTAACAGGTCGTACTCTAGCGTAAACAACATTTGTTTATTTAAATTATTTATTTATTATTATTATTATTATTTATTTGTTAAAAATATTACTGTAATTTTGACCAGAAATATTGCATTAGAGAGGGGCTTTTGAGTAGAGAAGGATTTTCCAAAAGTATTCCCTATGGAATATGTTTTTTTTTATCCATTATGGTTGCAAACAAACTTTGTGGTTCACCAGATATAAAGTATAAGAATAGTAGTAATCACTGCAACCTATGAGCTTTTGCAACACCAAAAACATTACACGCATGTCGCTGACTCATTAACACACTTTTACTATCAGTGGAGAACCCCGTAGTATAATATATCCCGGGAAAACCTCAACAAATAGTTAATATCACATTCGAAGTAATAGCGTAAGGAAATCCCTTTAAAACCGGACTGTCCGCGACCATTTTAGTGTTTGGTGTGGTAAGGATAAATTCCCTACCGATCGTGAGTGGTACGATGACGAAAAGCTACTGGGAAGTCAATCTATTATATAGAAAAGGTAGATAACGTACATAGAATAAAGTCTCTCCTTGGTCTTAAAGGCTCAATACTGTTTCATGGCTTTTGTATTACCAACGACTCCCACAGTAGTTTTAGGTTAAATAGCCCAAGTTGATATCTAAATGTTGCCGCCGAAAGATGACACCAGTACTCCTTATTAAGTCGGCTTTGCGATTCGAATAACTGCAATCTTTGTCCAGAGTTGAAGTACCTACCGTTTCGTTTTGATCAATACACTGAAGTTTTTGGATATCAGTTTGTACTTGAGTGAGTTTTCATGCAATGCCCTACGAGGATCACCTTTGAAACGAAACTTCTTCCAATATATTTCCAATAATTTATTTATTTATTGTTACGTAATAAATCACTTAACATTTATATATAGTTAGTTAGTTTATTTATATATTTACATATAGTGTATGTGCCACAATGTAGTGGATCACGTTTTGTGATGTAACTTAAATTAAAAATAGTTGTTTTCAAAGTTAATGAGCTCAATAACAAAATGCTCAAAATTACTATTTTTAAACACATCTATTTTTCGTACTGTTTTATCTGATATTATTTACAGTAATGTGCTTTATATTAGAGTAGCTGTACCCGCGACTTCGTCCATGTGAAATATTATGTACAAAACAGTGACTAATAAAGTCAATTGAATGTATTAAGTCTAATTACTATCTACATTTCTCTCGTACTTAAGTCGCGTCGTCATTAAAATTACAATAACTTTTGATAGAGTGAACCAATTTTAATGAAACAAATATTAAATGGTACTCGAACATATGCTTTATGATTTTATTGTTTATGGTTTACTATTTAATAAGGTTTTATTATGAACGCAGTACTTTAACGGTGATTCATGTTCAAACAAACAGACAGATAGACAGACATTTCTAAAAATTATTGAAATGTATTTTATTACTTATTTCTAGACACCTGCAACATTTTTTATTACAAAATCCGACAAAGTATTTACATTCTAATTATATGTATAGATAAATGTATAAACAAGCCATCGTCCGCTAATGTGTCGGCATGAAATTCTAGCTAATATTATTAATGCGAATGTAGGCTTGTTTGTTTGTTTTTTACGCTTGCATGCCTTAACTAAAACAAACGATAACAATGAAATTTTGCATACATGTATAGTAATAGTATAGAAAACGACATATAGGGTACCTGAACGAGCAGTCGGGTCACTTGATGTTAAGTGATCACCTCCGTCTATAGACACTTGCAACACCAGGGGAGTCGCAAGTGAGTTGCTAGCTAGTGGTTGGGGTAAGGGGGATAGTAATAGCTTCAGTGGCTCTACCACCTACATTAACGTTAAACCCGATTTTGAAACATTCTTCATTGGTGCTCCGCTAGCTGGTCTTAGCATAATTTATCCTTCCTCGATAAATGAGCTATCTAACACTGAATCAATTTTTCAAATCTGACCAGTAGTTCCTGAGGTTAGCGCGTTCAACCAAACAAACAAACAATCAAATCGTCCAGCTTTATAATATTAGTATGGATTATATTAAAGAATGCTAATTAATTTATTTAAAATTGATTAAAAGGCGACCCGTTGATTACATACCGTTACATAAATCATTTCATAGTATAAAACAAAGTCCTCTACCGCGTCTGTCTGTCTGTCTGTTCGCGATAAACTCAAAAACTACTGAACGGATCTTTATGCGGTTTTCACCAGTAGATAAAGTGATTTACGAGGAACGTTTCGGTATATAATTTGTCCAGGACTTTTTTATATTCAGGGCGCGACAACGTCTGCCGGGCCCGCTAGTAAGTAAATAAATTCTTAACTAAACAATCAAATTCTGATATGTTTTTTTGTTCAACAAAATTGCACAGCGTTGATATAGTGTTGTGTAGATACAGTAGGTACATCCTTTGTTGGATTAAATGTTGCAACCATTTTGTCAATGTCAGTCGCGGGACATTAGAATTATGGAAATTATATTTACAATAGATATGACAGGTCCATTGTTGACTTTACTCATTTATACACATAGAATAATAATTACCTTGGCCTTTCAGCATAGTCTTTTTCCAATTTAAATTTTATAAATTTGTTAAAATAGTAACCTTCACACAGCATATCGAAATATTAACTTACTAAGATAACGTCAATCGGATGACAGTGCATCAAGGCGGAGTCTTGGCTGTGACCTGAACGTGTTACTTTACCATATCTATTACTAACACAAATGTTTAAACTAAGATCCTGTTAATTGAAACGCAATAATACTCTATCGTGCCGTAAGTTCTCTATTACCGTTCATCTATCTGCATATACTAGGTGATAAAGTTATACTTCATGGTCACATTTAACATATAAAATAATAATATAAAAACAAATACTAATAAACAACAAAGAAAACCTTAGTTAAAGTTTATTCTAAGGCTTTCCAAAATATAGATATAAATGAAATGTCAGGTGCAACGGTGGAACCCGGAGTTAACCTTAACCTTGGATAACAATACCGACACTAGCCCTTTTTTAAACTTCGAAAAATTATTAAGCATCTATTTTTTAATTGATTTTGAACGAGAATCGGCTAATGATTATCCTATAAAAATATTGTTGGCGAAAAACCAGTCGCGCTGTATATGGGGCATTCCATGTCAAATCGATATCACTTTTGACGTTTTGATCCAGACTGTTTGAATATTCTAAGCGTTTTCTATCTTTTAAAACTAAACACATTTTTAAGATATTTTTCAATTTTTTTTTAACGAACAAAAGAACTTTAAAAAAAACGGCTTCCTTCTTTACGTAAAGTCGTATTTTTTTTTTAAATGGACTTATTGCCATGTTTTTTAATTGAAAATATATAATACCTTTCAGAAAAAGATTTAAAAAATACGGATCCATCTTTAACGTTTTTCTATTTTAATTTCCGGAAGAAAACAAAATTACGGGATGATCTTCATAAAGTAGTTACAAAAATTAGTGGATATAAAGAAAATTCAAAATTTTTGGGTGATTTTTAACGGGCTGTAATTCGGCAGCAAATAGTTGTACCGGAAAAAAAGCAAATTGTAGCTTCAAATAACCAGTCTCTGGATTAGACCATGAACAATTTTACGATCTATGGTTTCAGAGGAATCCTTGGAAAACGGTCGAATTTTTTTTTGTTTGGGAAAAAAACTGATAAATGTTTTCGATAAGGTATGTAGTTAAAGTATGATAAGGGAGGTAGGTAGGTGAAATGGAAAAGACTCAGAAAAATAAAAAGGAAAGGTTGGAGTGAAAAGTGGTCGATTTGGCACAGAATGTGACCCATACACGTATTATATAGTGAAAATACAGTTCCTTTGAGGCTCATCACGTCAAAACTGCAACATATCTTCATAGACCTATGAACATTCGATGCGGAATATTTTTTAGATCGTTCTAGGCTGCTTATCTTTTAGGTTCGATTAACCCTTTCACATTGTTTTTAATGTGCAACGAAGCGGGCAGGAATCAGCTACTATTTACATATCGACGGGAGAAAGCGGAGTCGTAACTTGCATTTTGGGTTAAATCACTTTTGCCATATTCTTGTATAAAAAACCGCTTCGAATAGTTTGAGTCTCGTTTTCCTACAATTAATTTTTTTTTAACATTGATACGACCTTGGTTTTTGCCTAGTTTTAGCACTACACATAAAAAATGTCTAGTACAAAATATGCATTATTTTTAAATAAAATAGATACTACTTTGTTTATGTATCACGGAGACTGCCTATATATTACCTGAAACACCACCAATATTACAAAATATAGAGTTAAATAACACAACAGTATGAATAAAATATAAAATCCACTACATGACAGATTGAGATCCCGCTAAAACCTCTACTTAACGAGACATATACGTCTCGTTTATAACGAACACTATAAATCAACCAAATATATGTTAAACACCAATTATTATTAAGACCAAATTAAGAATACCAAAGTCACGTTGTAAGACGACTTACAGAACAGGTATATTAAATAAATAGATGACGTAACGTCTTGAATTAACGATAGCGATGATTCTTCTTGTTTCTAACGCGCAATTATATTTTGTCGATTAGGCGGTTCAAGTTCGCAGTTATTTTAGCGTATTTTTTATTTCTTCCGTTAGCAATAACATAATTAAATCCGTTTTTGTGTAATATTCACCTAGGTTAATAGAAATATGAACGGTACCAATCAAAAAATCTAATCTCTAACTTTTAGATTATCATTACATAGTATAAAACAAAGTCCCCTACCACGTCTGTCTGTCTGTCTGTTCGCGATAAACTCAAAAACTACTGAACGGATTTTCAAGCGGTTTTCACCAGTGGGTAAGGTGATTCACGAGGAACGTCTTGGTATCGGCAACCCTACACTTATGTATAGAGTTTGCATTTCGGCGCACGCATCATACGACCACTGACCCAGTATAATTCTTCTCAAACCATAAACTGAATCCGGCGATAACCGGAGTAAACCGGCGTGAAAGCCTTGGATATGTCTACTACCGTAAGCTTGATCGTTTGAACTACACATAAATGTCTTGGCAACAAAAAACTTTGACTCTCAAACCTTATACATTTGAGTTCGCATTATCTCGTATGTATTATCAATTCTTCAATGAATTTGCTGAATGTAAAACATTATATCTATAGCAAGGCACTCTGTACACCTGTGGTGATATTTTTTAAATTTATAGTTCTAAGTTATTTTTGAGTAAATAAACATTACTTAAATCTTATCTTATATATATTAATCTTACTTAAACATTACTTATTGAAATATATTTTATATAAATGTTTTCTAATGTTACTAAAAATAATCTTAGAGTAAATATGAACATAGATTTTATAATAATGCATAAAGATTTGCAACATATAAAATTTTTAATTTTTACATGATATAGATAGTTAGAAATTTAAGTTATTTTCCTACCAAAGTATATAATTTCTTCTGCTATTATTAAAAAAAAAAACATACTTATTCCCAGGTCTATGCTAATTTTGGCTGAAATGAAAAATACGTTAAATACACGTCTCCACAAATTATACATTAGGATTATTTATTTAGTAGCAAGTATTATTATATAGCAAGTAGTATATTTATTATAGCAAGCGAAATAAAATATATCATTATTCATATCTATTCCATTAACCATACTTATAATTACGTGCGTTTGTAATTATTATAATTGTGTTTTATAACAAAGAAAATAATAAATAAGTGAGAATAACGCGGCATCTATTGTAAACTGTAAAATTATTTATCATTATTTTGCTAAACATTATCAGTACTTGTATGTTGATTGCTGATACAAGAATCAAGTGCACCTAGGAACGATAAGAAATTATACACCAGATAATAACAATGATTAATGAACATGTCAATCATAATATATATTCGTCAAAAAATTATTTTTAAACTTTATCAAATTCTTACTTTTGTTTTAAAACATGTTTTAAAATATCTAAGATATGTAGTTCTATTTTAATATCATCAACATTTCTGATTTCAATTAATTACTTTTAATACATATATGTAATAGTAACCAGGCGACAAACCGATGCAAACGTTACTAAAAAAAAAAAGACACCCCCCCCCCCCCCCCAAAAAAAATTAATATATTTTTTTTTTTTTTTTTTTAATTTTTTTTTTTTTTTTTTTTTTTTTTTTTATTTTTTTAATAAAAAAAAATTTTTTTTTTTTTTTTTTTTTTAAAATTATTTTTTTTTTTTTATTATTATTATTAAATTAATTTTTTTTAAATTTTTTCTTTTTTTTTTTTTTTTTTTTTTTTTGACTTTCTTCATTATTAAATGCTCTTTGTTTATTCATATTTAAAACACTTTGTACACAAATTATACGAGTACAGATATTCACTGTTGTACATAGATGATAAATACCTATACACCTATATACTTTCTCACAAACAGCTGTGTCGGTGTTCCAATACAACCAATCCACCTAAAAGCGGGTTGCTGAACTAAAGAGACAAGCGTAATATTTCAAAAAGTCATTAAAAGTTCTGGTATTTATCGATAGATGGAAAAACTAAAAAGTATCACCGCTGTGCCGGTCGGAGTGGGGTGTGTTAGGTTTTTTCGTTACGGAATTTCTGGATTCGGTCCCCACGCTCAAGGCCCGCGATAGAAGCTATGCTATAGCTTAAAAGTGCGTGTGTACTTATGTACACGCGTTAGAAGTTATACTTCTTTGGCGTAACAAGATAAAAATCTTTTCAAAAAAATTATCTTTCGCCTTATTCTACGTTTGTAGAAAAAACGACACTAACAATAGAAAAAAGTATTTAATACATTGAAAATTTTTATTCAAAGAAGTACAAACAACAAATATAAAGAAACAAAATGTTGACTATAGTTAACCTCAGGGTGTCGGTTTTTCGTGACGGTGTGCGCGCGCATCATAAAATCTTACTCTCATCATTTTTCCCTAACGCACCAAAAGAAGTATAACTTCAAAAATTATCAGTAATGGGCGCTATGTACGATTGAACAACTTGATTGAACGATTGAACATATAATAATTTTAGTTATAATATTTAAGTAAGACGTATGATAATATCAATAATGAGAAATTGCTTTTAAATGCTGTTAACAATATTATTAACAACTGTTATATTTTCAGCTTGGATCAAAGAAAACTATGTGGTTGAGAGGACAAAATACAAAAATACAGTCAAATATAAAACTACGTGAAGTAATTGCATATAGGAAGTTTCCGATAGTCTACCCATATAGTCTTAGAGATGGAAGACAATAGGTAAGTGCTAATGATTAATTTATATTTTAATAATTGGCTGAATAGAGATGTGCTTTTTTCTGGTTAATATTATTAGACCCTTTAAGATCTTACTTACGTGTTTATCTAACAGTGTGATAAAAATCTAGCAGTGTGGTTTTAGTATACATATAATTTAACACTTTTTAGATTTACTGTTTCTTCTGTGAATGGAGATTCTAAAAAGAATGGTATTCTTATGGGTGCTACCATTATTACTCGACCACTACGCACGTCAGCGGAAACTGTAGAGCGTGGGGCTGCTCCCAACCTACAGCCTGACACGGGAGTTCATGATGGCGGATGGAAAAGAAAACGATCACTAGCACAATTGACAAGGGAGGCGCTGCCACGGCTTGAAAACTATAGGAATTCTAAACGAGCATTAAAACGGCCTAGCCTTGGAGAGTTACACGGAGATCATCTAATTGCGGAAGAGGTAAATATCCTTTTTTTGATGCGTTTATGCCACATTCCTTTCAATCTTCACCAAAAAGTGTTATCATTTATGGCCATGATTTCGTGTACAATCCACCATGCTTTCTTCGATCTAATTCTCTTACCTCATTTCCAGTACAACCCCTCTCTGTGCTCCTCAAAAACGATTCTAACTTTAACGCATTTTTTTAAAACTAAGTACGTTAAAAGATAACCTGATCGAGTTTTTGCCGGAGCTTCTCGATAATTGGGTTGTTTTCCAATCCACTGCTAGTTTTAACATTCATAACCGCCTCCTTAGGACATAAATTGAATTAAGCGTTCTTGATTTTCAATTTAACATCGTTTTAACCGATTTTGTAATCCTTAACTTCTCTGTCACTGGTGTTATTTTCAAACTTGTTCTGATATATTCATTCCTGATCTTACCCATTCCAGTTACACCACATATCCACCTTAACATTCGCATCTCTGCCACATGTAGTTTTCTCTCATCCGTCTCTCTCGTCGAAAAGAGAAGAGAAAGAATGCAACACAAATTAGTTAATTGTACTGATTAAGGCATTGTGTAAGGCAGAATAATTCCTTTTTTTAAATGATGTGAATAAAGAATATTAACCACTTTTATGCGCTAATGAGGAAAAAATTATCATAAAAGAGAAGCTATAAAAATCATGCTTATTATCCTGCATCGAAACTCCAATGTCTATTATTGAAAATTGGACATGCTATTAAAATGTCGTTAAGCGGTGTTTTTATCACTTCCCATGCACATGTATTCTCTGAAAATAGGAAATTAGTGATAATATTACAAAATAGGCACATTATTGCGTACAACTTACAAATAACCACTATTATTATTATTTCTTTCGGTATGGCCTTTGCCTATGTTGGCAATTTCGCTAATATCAAATGTGACAAATACACGTTGTAAACTTAATGCCAAATATTGAGTAACAAGGTGGAATAATCTAAAATATCAACATAGATAAATCACCAAAAGGGGGTAGGTACTGTGTTGTGAGTGCCACAGAGATTATTTACAATAACCATCATAACAATAATACCACATAATAATTTGAAAGGATATTTTTTATGCTTCAAATTTACTATGGGTAATCTCGTATAATTCAGAAATTACATTACTTACAGATTTGGGCTTTCGAATTTCACAAAGCGCAATCATCAGTGTGTGTCCGTAAATGTGCATGTAAAAACAAAAATATAGAATAATATTTGGTTTAATCTAACTTAAGTACCTATGGCTCGGTGGTGTGTTCGGAGACGCATTGTGGTAGGATTTTATGTAATGTTCGCTTCGTGAAATACTATTCTCAAGCTTGAGATAGGTAGATGTGTTCCAACAGCTGCAGTTGAGGTCTAGTTCTATTAACATTTTAGCATATTATCTTGAGCCACTCAACATCAGGTAAAATTGTAATTAAATCCTAAAGCCTACTAACAACTAGAAGGTAACTCATCAAAACTACGATACCAGATTGATAATTAATCTATGTATATAAATAAAAAAATAGTTTTAAGAAACCACAATTTTTACAAGCACTGTGACTTATGTGGTACGTGTTTTCTTGCCGTGGAAAAGTGGGGCAAACGATGTGGTACTTTTTTCTTTATACATATAAAATATATAAATTACTAATGTAACAAACGACGCCGACGAAGTCGCGGGTACTAGTAAATATATCTTCATTTTAAATATATATAAGTTATTTGACTTTTACCTTATAATTTAACTTATAATTACTCCAGATTCTTCTTCTTCTTCCTAGCGTTTTCCCGGCCTGGTGCCAGGGTCCGCTTTCCTACTTAGCTTTCTCCACTTTGCCCGGTCTTCGGCATCCTTTTGTGTCAGGTTATTCGCCTTTATGTCCGCCTTCACCACGTCCAGCCAGCGTTTTTTGGGCCTGCCACGAGACCTTGGGCCTTGTACAGTGATGTTGAGACATCTATTTCCGATATAGTCTGGAGGCCTGCGACTTATGAGTCCGTACCAGCGGAGACGACTCTCCTGCAGCTTGTCTGCGATGTCACGGACTCCAAGACTAATGATAATTAAATACAATTCTTAAATTTTCATAAGTTTTATTTATTTAAAGCGTTAGATTTACATACGTACGTTTATAAATAGTTTTCATGGTAGCTCCTTTGAACACCGATGCGTATGTTTATTTAGGTAATCTATCTAAGATCATCATTTATTGCACGGTTCCCGGTATACTTCTATTTCATTTAGCTAAATATATATTACTCATTTCGAACTTTCATTTATATCTGTCAGGAAGTGCTAACTTAATACAGTTACTAGATATACTCCACGGTGTTTAACGTGTTTTTCTCGCCCTCGGTACCCGGTACCCTGTTTCGTATGACGTAGCTCGTCCGCGCTTCCTTCTGCGTATTTTTTGAACGGTACCCGGTACCCTGCTCCACGGATCGCAGTGCATCCACGCTTCCTTCTGCGTACTTTTTGAATGACATTTTCTAAGATGATTGCTCAGCATCTAAACGTCAAAGCGTGAAGTCAGGTGTCCTATAATCTTTCTCGATAAGTAAACGCAAGTTCTTTTTTTAATCTGAGTGGTAGTTCCAGAGAACAGTACATTCAAACAGGCTAACAGCAAATTCTTACATAATATTCTTATATCTTTTATACGTTGGTAACTTGTTAGTACAACCATGGTTAGCTATTTGTGTTTGTAAGTCTCTTTGTGATCTAAGATTTTTAAGCCTATCAGGGACTTATTTTTAAAATTTCCGCTCTATAATCAACATTAAAAATTTAAAACAACTTTTTGAACTCTAGCAGTACTAAGAGAATATAAATCACATGGCCATTTCATTCCGAAGTAGGCATAACTTGTAATATGTTAATTAAAAGTTATTAAACATACACATATTTAACACAGAGACACTGAAGTAACAATAAACTCATTCAAACGGTATTCATTCATTAATCCCAAGCTCAGAAACGGTATCGAACCATTAAGTCTAAGGAGAGACGTCACCTCTTTATGTGTTCTACCATTTGTATAATGAGTTCTGTTCCGAGGAATAGTTCAACATTATGCCTGTAGCTGCTTTCCACCATCGTACGACTCGTCAGTAGGGAATTCATCCTCACATATTGGAACCGAAATGTTCACGCTCGGCCCGGTTCTAGAAGGGTTTCCTCCCACGAACGCTCCGATTGTGGAATGAGCTTCCAGCTGAGGTTTTTCCAGGGAACTACAGTATGAAATTCTGCAAGGGGAAAGTAAATAATTAATTGAAGGGTCGCCAACGCGCATGTGACAGCTCGGGTGTTGCAAGCATCCATAGGCGGCGGTGACTGCTTATCATCAGGTGGCTCGCATGCTTTTTTGCCACCATCATGGTATAAAAAAAAACTGAAGTCGGTTATGTTTGGAGATTCCAACTCGCGACCACTCGTTTCAAAAGCCTTCTTCATATATAACTACCCAATATAAAATTTACAGTTCAGTTTCATTCGCCAAAAAACATTGAAGGCCCGTTGTAATTAATATGTGCAAAACAACACACACATTTAAGTATCTCTTCATGTTTCTTATTAAGATGGTTTCAATGAATTCGCCTCGTTAGGGTCATTAAATAATTGAACCGGTGTTTACCAGTTTCAATTGGATAAAATTGATTTCTTTTGTACACCCACAATCATAAAAAAACACTTATTAATACAACATACAAAAGGCAATAAAGTGAACTGAAGTTATACATATTAACGAGTTGTTTAGTTGAGAATTTGTATATAAAAAACTTATTTTTGCTACTCCTCTGTTTTATGATTCATAGACGTAATCTATACATATAATAAGAATGTAAATCTAACGTGTCTGTACTTTTAAAATTTTTGTGAAACATAACTGTTGCAGGTATCTTGGAATAAATAATAAAATACTCTTCATTCATTTTTAGAAATGTCTATCTGTCTGTCTGAGTTTTTGATCACGCATACCTGCTAAAGTACTGCTTTCACGATAAGAAGACCATAACGCATATCCTCGAGTAACATTTAGTCTTTGTTTCATTAAAATCGGTTCGGTCTATCAAAAGTTATAGTAATTTTAGAGAAAAGTAGATAAGTATATGGACTTAATATGAGTACATTCAGATGATTTTATTAGTCACTGTTTTTTACATTAGATTCCACGCGGACGGACTCGCGGGCACTACTACTTAATATTTTTTTAAGCTTATACAACTAAGACGAATATAATCTTCATTACATAATATAAAACATAGTCAACTAAGACGAATCTAATCTATAAAAAAAAACATTTTAATTTATCCCTGATAGAGTGATGGATGAGGAACGTTTTAGTATATAATTTGTCAAGGATTTTTTCATAATCAGGGCGGGACAATTTTTCCGGGCCCACTAGTATATATTAAAATACACCAAACTGTCCAGGTTTCAGAGTATTTCAAAGAACCATTCGATAAATATTATTCTGTGTAATCGCATAAAAAATATAAAGATTTATTGAATGTAACGACACTTCTTGTAAAACATTAACGTGTCTTGTTCGTCAGAAATTCATAGCTTAACGCTAACTGTTAAAACAAAGATGCCATCTGTTGTTCTGTTGGTATCTCCACGCTAGTTTTTATGAGTCAACCTCTATACAGGCAGGAAAAGGCTTTTAGCGGTGTTGGGTGGATCGCACTGGTGCAATCTGGTGTACACCGCCCGGTCCCAGCTCGTACGGACACGATTACGCTTCCTTATAGGCTGTATCGGGACTCTATTCAACAATATAAAAAATATGAATTTTGAAATAAGTCCAATTTATTTAAAATAAATTTAGAATTTATTTACAATTTAATTATAGAGTGAACTTACATCTACAACCAACACTACCAACTACAACTACAAACAAGTAATAACTCTGTTACATAACAAGTGTTTATTATACATCTGTCATACGACAAGGGCTGTGTAACAGGGCATTAAATTTGTATATTCTCTCTCTTCTGGATAACAATATAATTAAAATTATTTACGAACTATGTAGTAAATAAATTAGTTTTAGTTAAATACTCTTTCCATCTTAAACCTTTATAGTACCAAAATGGCAAGATGAAGGTACTCTGAGTAATTGCAAATTTTAGTGATGTTAGAGTAGTCAACGCAGACTCATTTATGGATGACGTACTTTTTGTGAAACTAGTTATAATCATTCGTAGTCTCAGTCATTTTAGACACACACCTTAAGCATTAGACGAGAAGATGTCATTGTGTCTACTCGATATAAATCATTAATAATTATATATTAACTATGTGTTATTGTTTAATTAATGAACTGAGGTAATAGGTAAAATACCCATTTTATCATTATTCTTACGATTCACAATTCTTTGTCTAAATGAAAAACGAACGATAAAATAACCTATGAATCATTCGTTTAATGTTTGCCTTTACAAACATAATAAACGGAATTCATCTGAATTAATCAATACTAATATCGTAAATCTCAAGAGTTTGTACGTTTAAAGGTGTTATTTTCTACGCAATTTTTTAAGAAGCAAAGCAGAAATTTAACGGAAATAAAACTGTAGGGCTTGGCTAATAATCCTAATTTATAGATGCGATAGTTTGTATCTTACGCTTTCACGCACTAACAAGTGAACAGATCAGGATGAGATGATGAACTGCATACATGTCCTCATGGGTACAAAAAAGGACATAGGATATGTTTCATAAATATTCCCGAGAGATAGATCAAATCCACATTAACGCGAGCAATAGCTAGTATAATATAAAAGAAAATCCTATTCTCAATCACATACTTCACAAAAATGACGCTGTTTTACAAAACTAAGAAACCACGTTAATTCATCTCTCTTGTTAATATTCGAAGTCATGTTAAATATTGATAGGTGCATTTTGAAGAATATAATTGCAGAAATTTCTTACCTACGTACGGTATTATTTCTTTGTAGAAGGCTCTTGACGCGGTTGTGAGCCCCTATTATTTACTACTAGCTGTGCCCGCCACTTCGTCCACGTGGAGAACCTTATGTAAAAAAATAGTGATTAATAAAATCATCGAATGTACTTATCTACTTTTCTCTCGTACTTAACTCGAGCTAGCATTCAAATTACAATAACTTATGATAGAGTAGACGGATTTTAATGAAATAAAGACTAAGTTATTCTCACAGACATGCTTTATGATTTTAGTAGTGATGCGTGTTCATATAAACAGACAGACATTTCTAAAAATGATTGAAATGTATTTTATGACATTCCTAGACGCAACAATTTTTTTCACGAAAATCGTAAAAGTACAGACTCGTTAGATTTACATTTTATTATATGTATCTAGATTTATCCGTTCTCGCACGTGACTGGTGTGTGTGTTTTTTTGTGTGATAAGGTTAATTGCCGTAAAAGAATAATGTGTGAGATATAAAAAAAATATATCCGTGATTTTTTCCGGGTAGTGACAAACAATAGTTATTGTACCTTGCGGCATACATCAGCATTATAAAACACATGATGTCCATCAAAATCATCAACAGTGAGCAAATAGTGTCGTCGCGTCGGCACGACTGTTACTAATCTAATGTTACACAGTAACGCGGTTGATTATCGTATAGATCACATTTGTTATACATTATCGGTGATAATGTGTTTTATTGTTTGTCAATGATTTAATACATATCTACATGTACCTACAAGTAGTTCACATGTTAATTCCTATTATTACTTTCAATTTAATGTGTATCTGATATAAGCATAACACGATATTTGTTACATGCGTATTAGATTGACTTTAATTTATGACACACAAAATAGATTATTGTGTATATTGTGTTTGCTCTGTAAACAAAGTTTTATAATTTTAACTAACTGCACGCCCTGGTTCACAAGGGTATCGCTAACGAGGAAAATAAGATCAAATATTCACTTTACGGTACGACCATGTAATAAAATAAATTGGCAACGAATCAATTTTCTTTAAAGTAAAACTTCTTTAGGCGCGACCAGGAGTTAACTGGACAACAATGCAACGGAAGTCCGTTACGGCAATATGGCGACACGTTTCTGTACCATCCGGTTAGATAATAATTAAACATAACCAAAACTTGTATTAAATCATAATTAATTTAATTCGTTACTTATCATAGTAATATGTTCGTACTTTTCTATATTTTATTTACTCTATAACAAAGAGTTGCTAATAATATTTCCTGTGTTATTTAAGTTCAGAATTAGCTGATAGATGACACTACAGATAATAAAGCTTTGATTTAATTTGTTACTTATTTAAAGTGAAATCAGACGGCAGCATGGTCGCGCACCTATATATACACAATTAATTCTATTGAGTGATTTTTATTATTATTCAATTTAATATTTTTATATAAATACATTTTTTCAAAAAATTTTGATTGATTTAAAAAGTTTTACTTCAATCGCGGGTGACGGTTACACGCACTCATTTTTTTTTAATTTGAAGCACCAATTAGATTTACACAAAAATACTCCATGCCATGCATTTTTAAAGAATAGACTCTATACAAGTGCAACCTTAATTGTAGGCGTTTAGGGCGTATTATATGCAACAGCAAATAATTAAATGGAAAAGCTAAAACAAAAGAAAACACTAACCTGACATACAAAAAGGAAAAGAACGTTAAACGTCAATTTATCAATTTTATCAAAGTCTTTGAATTTGTCCCTATTATCTTCAGTTTCAATGAATCGTTTACTTTTTATATGTAGATTTTTTAACACAAATTTGTCACTTTTACAATTTTCAAACAATTTCTTCAATACAAAACTTGTCCTGACAATAACAAATAGAAAAAAAAGAATTAACCAGATAGGTGCTGAACTGATGAGCTTACATACATTCGTCAATGGATCATTATTTATATACAAACTAGCGGGCCCGGCGGACATTGTCCCGCCCTGATAATAAATAAAAACTTGACAAATATCTACTGGTGAAAACCGCATGAAAATCCGTTCAATAGTTTTTGAGTTAGTCGCAAACAGACAGACAGACAGTCGCGGCGGAGGAATTTGATATAGTGATAGAAGATATATTAAATATATTACTGAATCTTAAAGTTGGTTTTTGGCGGGATCTTCGAATGCCATGTAGTGGTCTTTATACTTTATCCATAATCTTGTGTTATTTGGCTCTATATTGTGTAATGTTGGTGGTGCTTTACGTAATATAGTTTGGTTATTGTGCACAAGTGACGTGGATCGGAAATAGTACCACGGAGCATGGATTCTGACTTGCCACAAAAACTCCCAGGAAAGTTCCAACAAGATGGCCACCATCTTGTTAGTTCATTGAAATTATATCAAGAAATTTGTAATACCGTTACTCACTTGACAATGGCAGTAATAGTCTACTAGAAGACTGGTTGCCAAAAATAAAATAGAAGAAGAATCTTAAAGTCTTACCTGTAAACAAAGACACAATATTTTAAGTTTCATCATCGGTTTCATTTTGTAATATTATTATTTCAAAAGCAATTTGACACTATTTGAATCACACTTCATATATCATTATCATCATCAAGCGAATGAATCATTATTAATTGGACATTATTTGAAATAGACGTCATAAATAACTACTAGAGAGTTAACTCTCAAAAACCTGAGTGTGTACATTTCTGAAATCATTAACTTAAAACCATGAAAAACCTTTTATGTGAAACAAAAAGGTGAGATTAGGTTTGGCGGGTAATTTATATTTTTTCGAAGTTGTTTTAATATTAGTTAGAAAAATTCAAAATAAAAAATCGTGCATTTAAGGGTTAACAACATAATTATAGTACTAAACTTCTTTTATAAACCAACAACACACAGCGTGGTAAATCTCATATGTTCAAATAAAAAAATACATTTTATTTAGTTACATGTATTTTAATGTATAAATATATATAGAATGGAAGTGTCCGATATTTATGCGAGTTGATCTCCGAAACGGATGAACCGATTTTAACGGAACTTTTACTGGCAGATAGAAGACTTAAATATAAAGTATACTTATTTAAGCTTGCAACAGAGGTAAATTAACATCGCTAAAAGGATTGTAAAGGTTATTAGAAGTATCAGAATTAGAATGACGTTTAACAGATCACGAAAGTAAAGTAAGTAAAACTATAAGAAAACAAAGCGTACCCCTCCGCAGCGGCTCAAGTCTAGGTCCGTTCCCTCGGCGTGGAGCCCTTGAGTGCGCTGTTCGCGCGACACAGTGACACAAAATCTTACATTACTGCGACAACATTACACACGTCACCTCCACACACGTGCACGCACACACGCTTACACATGAAAGTGGAAGGGTTTTATTTTTTCCCTTATAAAACTGAAATAGTTTAGAAAATTATCCGATACGAAATGTATATAAGAGTTCTTGTGGTATGCTTGGTCCACATATATGTTTTAACAACTCATATATGTATGAATAGTTAGCTTAGCTTAGGTTAGCTCAGCTACTTTGTCGGTAGGCAAGTATAGAGGATAGGTGGGCATAGGGTTGTGTAGGTAGGTGGGTAGGGTTAGGATAGAGGGATGGGAGGAGGGAAGATAGGGTAGCTTAGGACGGAGTGGACCTCGGGGAGGCTATGGTGGCTGAGGAGAAAACCTCGTTAAAAAAAAAAAATCAATGGCGGAGCGGCGACTGAGGGGATTTCCTCGCTGTTGCCGACTGAACCCAGGGGGGAAGGGGCGGGGGCCCTGACCTCTCATTGCACGGGCTCGGCGGGCTGGGAGGCAGTCTCGCAACCGGGCTGCCTCAGCCGGAGTGGCGTGAAAGCGCCTGCCGCCGGGGGTGTCGCGGTGCTTGCTCACGCTCCCCCGGGACAATCCTATAGTGCGGCGTACGGTTTGCCGTGGAGTTTTAGTCGGTTAAAGTCGCCGAAAGGCACCGCCAGCTGCGTCCCAGCACGCAGTTGACGGTCGACTCAGCTCAGGCCCTCCCCCGGGGGCCTGACAGTCCATGATGGATTTTCTCTCCACGTTAAAAAAAAAAAAAAAGGTTAGCTCAGATAGGTCGCGAATTGCATGTATCAGGCAACAACCCAAGCCGAGGTGTGTCGTGCACCCTTGAGCTAGTTGCCCAAATAAAATCGGCTGAGTGTCTTAAGCGCTCGCCTTAATAGTCCGGTGAAGCTGTTAAGACCTTGCTAGTTCAATAGCGTAGTCAGTTCGATTAAAAAAAAACAAAGCGTACAATTATAACATGACGTTTGAAATATCATTATTATTACATAGTATAAAACAAAGTCCTCTATCGCGTCTGTCTGTCGGTCTGTTCGCGATAAACTCAAAAACTACTGAACGGATCTTGATGCGGCTTTCACCAGTGGATAAAGTGATTCACGAGGAACGTTTTGGTACATAATTTGTCCCAGATTTTTTTATAATCAGGGCGGGACAACGTCTGCCGGTCCCGCTAGTAATAAATAATTTAAGCTTGTACAACTGCGAAGAATCTCAAAATTTATTTAAATCATAGTTTTAATAAAGTTATGTACTTTTAACAGGAATACAAGGATCATAATCACAGAGATACTAAGTCACCGACTCCGACTCTTGGGATTAAATTAGGATGGATACAAGTAAGTTTATGTTTATTATTATTAACATTGTAATATACTCTAATAATGTATATATATATATATATATGTGTGTAATTTTATTATTATGCATTGTTTATTTAAAACAATAATATATATGCCGGTCTAAGCTTAAATTGTTAATAACATGAATATATAACAATAATTAAATAGCCTGAAGTAGTTAAGAAAGTCGATGTAGGCGAGTGCTTTCACATTCAGGATATCGATTCAATGTTCGAAGCCCGACATGATCTAATGAAATTTTCAGAATTCACATACAGTGTACTAATTTAAATCGGTAAAACTATCGGCTAATTTCGAAGAACACCATCGTGCATTGAACGTGAAATCGCTCCTAATAAAAAAAAATAGTGCGTGGAGTCCCTCCGCGCGGAAGAAGTGAAACTTCGTAATGTGGAAATGAAAATAGGAAGTGGTAGAAATTGATGTTTCGTGAAATCATATTGTTTCTTTAAGACAAACTTTATTAACATCACTTACAATTCACAATTGATTTAATTATCATTTTCAAGTGGAGAAATATCCAAATCTATAACATTTACAATGAGATTATGATAACTAAAGTAAGATACGAAATGTTTGATTATATTTCTCGCTCTGTCCCTTTCTATTCCCCCTCCCCAGGAGCGTTGAACGTTTAACGCAATAGTGCTTTCATACCCCCTTCATGTAGCGTTAAATGTTTAACGCAACCTTGTTGAAAGGCGCATTAAAAGTTTCACTTCAAAAAAGAATTAACTCAAAATGTACGTTTTTCGAGCTTTCACGAGAAACTAAATTAATGTTGGGATAAGAATACGTCGAATTCTACAGCCATTTATTTGAGGTTGAGGTAACATTTTATGAATTTTTAATACACAGCTCTTTAATAATTGATACAATGGTAGCTAAGCTTCTGTTTTAGTACGAATGTATGTATGTGCTGACTATACCCATAATTATTCTCAGCGTGAGACCCTTGGTAGTAGGACTCGAATAGGCTGATGTTATTATGCGATAATAGAGAAAGATCATCTCTTAGATAATCATCATCATAAGCTTGTAAGAGACCCGCTGCAGTGACATAGGCCTCTTCTCGAAGAAAGGTCTGGGTATAATCACCACGCCAGTCCACGACGTATTGGTGATTTCAGACTTCGAGAAATACACATTTCTATATCTTCCCACATATGGTACAAGAACGTTTTTCAGGTTCAGATTTCCTCACGATGTTTTCGTTCACCGTACCGTTCATGTACAGGAATTCCGAAAAATTCGTTGGTACACACCGGATTCCGAACCTGCGGACATCAGATTCATATTCCACCGGGCAGACCTCTCAACCATCACGTTTTTTAAATAATACTCGGAAGCAATTTTTACTGCTTAAATAAATATACATATAAATTTCCTTTCAGGGCGTTCTAATACCATGTCTGTTAAACATATGGGGTGTTATGTTATTTCTTCGAATATCGTGGGTGGTGTCTCAAGCTGGTATCGGTTATTCTTTAATTATCATTGCTATATCAGCTGTGGTGTGCGTCATCACTACTCTCTCGATGAGCGCTATCTGCACGAACGGAGAAGTGAAAGGAGGTTTGTTGCATAATTTTTTTTGTTTATACCGTCCTCGGGTTATTATTTGTCCGCTCTGCATATAGTTGTGCAGAACATAATTTAAATATGAATACGTATTATATCTTATGTACGACATCGAAACAACTCTAAGATAAATGTAAATTTTTGATACGTATAATAATATTTTAACTTTGTTTTGTATTAAACTTTTGACTATATATCACACGCAAGCCCGAACTTACGGCCATATTCAGAGCGACCAAAAAGATTGGCGAAGACTGTACATATGTATTAAAAAAAAGGTAGCCCGGTGAAGCTGTTAAGACCTTGCTAGGTCAATAGCGTAGTCAGTTCGAAAAATTTTTATTTTTAATTTAAAAAAAATGAGTCCGTGTAACCGTCACACGCGATTGAAGTAAAACTTCTTTGGCGTAAACGTAACCAAAACTTCTATTCTAAATTAATATTATTTATAGTCAGGGCGGGATAGCGTCTGCCGGGCCTGCTAGTACTTTACAACAACGAGTTGCTAATAATATTTCCTGTGTTAAGTTCCGAATTAGTTGATAGATGGCACTACAGATAATGAAGCTATGATTTAATATGTTATTTACTTCCATTGAAACCAGATGACAGCACGGTCGTGCGCTCCTATATACATAATTAATTTTATTGTATGATTTTTATTATTATTTAATTTAATATTCTATATTATTATTATATCTGTTTGTTTTTTCAAAAAATGTTGATTGATTTGTTTATAAACTATTTATTGACAAATTCAAAAATATTTAAAAACCGGATGGTACAGAAACATGACGCCATATTGCCGTAACAGACTTCCGTTGCATTGTCGTTCAGTTACCTCCTAGTCGCTCTTAAAGAAGTTTAACTTCAAAAATTAATAGACTTTAAGGGTCTGTATATCATGTCAAAATATCACACTTTTTTACTAAATTGACATGAAAGTACATGCGGTACTTATAACAAAAAAAACATGTTTTATTTTTATTTTTGTCCATCTCTTCCGGCTTATCTTCGAAACGATTGCAGCGATTTTGACGGAACTTTGACAAGCAGATAACCTGATGTTGCAACGAGTGATGTAGGATTACTATATTTAAGAAAAATAAGTGTTCCGTGCAAATGTAGTCATTTAAAAAGATACAAACGCAGACGTAGTCCTGGGTGGCTGTTAGTTATATACATATAAATGAAGTGTTTTTTCGCTGTGCTGTGTTAATCTTCGAAACAACTAAGCCTATTTGACGCGACATTTCCAAGCACCTTAGATAACTATCCAGAATATTATGTCGGTCACATCATTACCCTTTTCCATAGAGTTTAAATTCTCGTAGTAACGTTAATGAGATATCAATGACAAAATTACAATTCAAATATTTAAAAAACAGACCACGTAGAATGTAGATAAATGATTTAGTTCCTATGAAACAAGACCATTTTCACTAGAACGAAGGCGCAGACATTAAGAGTTTTGTAATTCTATTGAAAAACTCAACCATAGGTACCCTAATGTTCTTAGACTTCATTATGTTTACCTCTGGAACTCCGCGACATTAGAGTCTATTATACAGTCTTTTCTTCAATTACCGTTAACGACATCCGTTCTGCAAGTATATTTTTAACTTAATACCCACAATTTTAATACGAAAGGCTTGTAACTAAGGCCTCGTTCTATAGGAGGTTAAAACTACTGAAAATGAATTTTATAACCGACAAATTCTGGAATTACTAGGAAACAAGAACGTTCTTTCTCTATTAGTGGTTACTCAAATCTTTTTTTTTACTCTATGCAAAATCATTTAGTAATGCTAAAGTTTCATGGTTATCGGTCAAATAGTGTTGAATTTAGCGAATTTAGATGTACAATCCTTAAAACCTAAAAAACCTGAAAATGCAGTCCTCGGAAATAGTCTAAAGTTGGCTAGTTTTCTGTTACATAAAAATGGCAATATAGCAAGCAAACCATAATCTTGAAGAACTTCGTTATTAAACGGAACGGTAGTGCCGCTCAAGCAGACACTATAAATAGTCTACCAATGCTAAAGACTACAGAAAAATTGTAAAGCTAAAAGATCCCATCAGACTTCGTAACTATATAATAATAATCATAAATACACTACTACAACAAAATAATCCCAAGGATGGTTAATGTCAGGTAGGCGGCCGATCGTAAAAATTAAGCCAAATCATATACCAAAACATGTTGTACCGACCCTACTTATGTGGGATAAGGGTAAGAAAAAGAAGAAGAAGATGTACAGTCCTTGTCAAACTTTTGACTGTTATGAATATCCTCGTAAGGCGCAACCTAAATTTAGGTCGATAAAAATTACAACGCATCGTACTAAAAATAGGTATAATTAGTTCCGGCCCAGAATTTAAATGTAATAAAAAGTGTTTAAATGAAATCCATTTCACTTAATTCTTTTAAGTGGTATTTCTTATACGTAAAGTTAACAATTCCATGAAAAAAATATGTTGAAATGATTTGACTTTTTTTTTATGTCACCAGGCCATAGTTTTGTTAGTTGAATAAATTAAATCCATTCAATTATTTATGATGGTAATACAAATTATATCAGAAATAAAAGAAAATAAACTTTGTTTAAAAATATAATTCTAAAACTTATTTGTTAATCATTTTACGTAGGTAACAAAATTCTCTATACCAGTCTCATTATAAGGAAACAATGTAACATTACATTTATTAATAATATAACAAAGCATATATTAAATATATAATAACAAAATAATGTCCTTACTACTACTAATCAATGGTAATATTTCAAATTATAGTAAAAATAAGATACATAAAAATGCTGAACAAGTCTAAAAACTTTACATCTACGACAATATTCACAACTGAGCTTAGATCAATCACAATAGTCTTCAAATTATATTTAAATAATCGTATCACAACAAACAGGAATATAAAGAATAAAATAAAAATATCAAAATCAGTAAATCGTTAGCGTGGAACATATAAAAGCAATTTCTTTCTTTATTGAGACACAAGTAAATGTTGCACTTGCATATAATTGTGCTTTTCTTCTTGCACCCTGGTCTTGTGCATCTGTTTTGAACTTTTTCAGACGAGGGTAAATGGAGTGCACCATGCTTTCTTAAACTGGTGCGTGCCGAGAAGCGGTACAGCTGGTTTAGAGTGTTTAGGCCGAGACTGTTCTTCGTCGTCTGTTTCGGAACTAGTGGAGGCATTTGCAGTTACTAAAATAAAACCCACCGACCTTATTTTGGGACATAAATGTTATTGTTTATAGATTATAGCATTAAAATATTTGCGATAAAAACATCGTGGAAACTAAATATAATATTTCCAAAACTGTTTGCAATAAAATTCATAGATCATCATGTAATGATTTCAAAAATATGAAAAGATTTACTTGCCTAATTCCTTAAGGCCTCTGTTCAATCTAGATGAAACGTCAAAAAGACATATTCTTGGTTCCAAAATGTTAAGGTGACATTGTCAAAATTAGAGATACGTTCATGGTTCATAATTTTTAGATAGTAGATTCAAATTCGCGGGTTTAGTTAAATGAAAAAATAGTTTCAAATATCATGTCATAATTTTAGGTCGCAGGGCCGTAATTTATTGATTTTCAAAATTGTGTTGGGCCGGAGTTTCTACATAGTTTTGTCATTAAATTAGGTCGTTGGGCCTTATGAGTATATATTTGAGGTATAAATAGGTATTTTATTATATGTATAGTATCGAAACAACTCAAAGATAAATAAATGTCAATTTTTGAAGTCCTATAATAATATTTTAAGTTTGTTTTGTGTTAAATTCTTGACTATATTGCGCAAACCTGAACTTACCACTATGTTCAGAGCGGCCAAAAAGATTGGCGAGTACTGTACTAACTTCATTATTTATCAGTTTAAGCTTTTGATTACGATTTCTCCTGATATTAAATAATGATAAGAACTGTCGGGAACACGCTTAGCTTAGATAGAATTGGCTCGCAATTGCAGCTATTCCTTCAGCTGCGGGAACACATGTAGTGACAGTTGGCTTACATCCAACTTAAAGGTGGTAGCTACTTAGATGTGCACTATAAAAACCTTACCACAACGTTATTGCTTCATCACGATGTTGACCTTCACTGAGAGCTCAGGCTCTTTATAGGAATTTGGTACTACGTTGATCGACACCGTGTCTGTTTACGTTGGAATATTATATATCGGAATTAGTAAGATAATATTGGCTACAGCTTATCTTTACTATGTAGAAATTACTTCACTGATTTAGATTTGACTGAAACTAAAGTAGGATGTCCTGAATTTTATGGTCGTATTTCAGGTGGAATTTACTACATAATTTCAAGATCGTTGGGACCAGAATTCGGAGCGTCTGTCGGTATTATATTTGCCTTCGCTAATGCGGTTGCAGCCAGTATGAACACGATCGGCTTTTGTGATTCCTTGAACGACTTGCTGAAGAGTCAAGAGCTGAAGATCATTGACAATGCCATGACCGATGTGCGGATAGTCGGCGCAATTGCTTTAATCGTTATGTGTGTTATATGTGCCGTTGGAATGGACTGGGAGAGTAAAGCGCAGGTTGGTGAATTATTTAAAATAAATTATAAAACAACATCTGTGTCTTTATAGATATCACTCGAGAATAACTCAGTTCTTCCTATACATTCAAAGTTAAAAATTCAAGTCAAGGTGGCTTTTTCATTTTTCCTCCTTCACGCGTTCTTGCAATATGTCGTCTAAAGAATTAAAGATGTAACAATAAGTAGGTAATGTTACGCAAACAGATTCGCTCTTATATATGTATACTATTAATTTTTATTTATTTTAGATTCTTTGTTATTTATGGAGTGTCACAGGGTAATCAATAGCTGACGATATACCTATTTAGAAATTAATCAAATTAATTGCCAGAATTTGGTATGAGTAGGAATAAACTAGATAAACGAAATCTTCAAGAAATTTTGAACTTATGTATCGATGTTAAATAGGAATTTAACATTTATTTATCGACAGTTTTTTTTAATATAGTAATATTAAGATATTTTATACTATGCTTATTTTTTATCGAAAACATATTATAGTTTCGTATCGACTTATGAGTAATACTAACATAGCTACACGATGGTATAATATTGACTGAACTTGTAATGTGACACGAAGAAGTAAGGTCATTACGGTAAAGTTGTATAGAAATGTTTATATCGATTGAACGCAAAAGCCTTAAAATTATATGCCTATATAAGAATTCTATACTTCTAACAATGATATTAAAAAAATATTTTGATACGTCATAAGCGCTTCGACAGCGCCGATTTAAAACTTATTTAAGGGCTCACTGAATTTGGGCCTACTCTTTTTGATTTTTGGATTTTTTTTATTTTTAATTATTTGTTCGTAGTTTGTTCGTCTTTTTCTATTTTGTACTCATTGCACCTCGGCCGGCTCGCGTTATCCTTTTTCGCAAGTCTAACCTAACCTAACCAACACTTAAAATGAATAATAAGTGGATACTTTCGTATGCAATACAACGCGCTCGCCGACCGCTGCCGCGGCCAGCTCGCGTTATCCTTTTTCGCAAGTCTAACCTAACCTAACCGAAAAACAAACAAACAATTTTTACATTCGAACATTAACGAACAATCGACGAACAAATAATTAAAAATAAAAAAAAAACAAAAATCAAAAAGAGTGGGGCCAAATTCAGTGAGCATTATTTAAGCTAGCTAGCTTATTTTTGACGGCTGCCCCGTCAATTCGCCCGTATCTAAGCAACGTATAACTATTTCTTTTTCACCAACGATATTGAGAATATCCCAATTTACTTCCACATTTTATCTAAAACCGTGTAGAGTTACAATATTATTTTACGTATGTGTGCGTTATCGTGCCATTTATTTTGTCAAAATATTAGGTAGGTAACGTATCTACACCTTGTTAATTATAATAACATTGGCTTCTAACACAAAAACGTTAATAAATCTGCGGTTTGTTGTAAAAAATATTGCTATATTCGTATAGCTAGTTATGTTGTCTTTTACTCATGTATTCTGGGCTACCTGTAGCCGGATCAAATAAATTGATTTACGATTGACCGACGGAAGCTCTCTGCACACAATACTCTATTTATGAGCTAAAATATGCTCGAATGATTTCGTCATAACCATTGAAAGTGGAGCATTGCAATTTACGTTTTGTGCAAGCGTGAGAAGTAGCTATGCATTTTATTTTAAAAGTTACGTTACATAAGTAATGTTATTCAATTGTCTAATAAAAAAAATTATCAAAGGGACTCGTCGTGACGGCTGGGATTCTTTGGAATGTTTCCTTCTAGTAGCGATTCGGTGGCAAATACTACATGTATTTTAACAATAGCTTTATTATTGTTAAATATCTTCAAATAAAGATAAATTTGCTCAAATCAACTAGAAACTTTTCAAACACAATGACCTTTGTATTTAATATGTCTTTGCTAGACTTAGGCATGTTTTAGAAATCTATACTTCATTACATAGTATAAAACAAAGTCCCCTACCGCGTCTGTCTGTCTGTCTGTTCGCGATAAACTCAAAAACTACTGAACGGATTTTCATACGATTTTCACCAGTAGATAAAGTGATTCATGAGGGAGATTTTAGTATATAATTTGTCAAGGATTTTTTATAATCAGGGCGGGACAACGTCTGCCGGGCCCGCTAGTCTATACTAATATTATAAAGAGGTAAAGTTTGTGAGGTCGTATGGGGTAATATCTGGATCTACTGGCCAGATTTGAAAAATTCTTTCAGTGTTAGATAGCTCATTTATCGAGGAAGGCTATATATAGGCTATAAATCATCACGCTAAGACCAATAGGAGCGGAGCGCTAATGAATAATGTTTCAAAATCTGTGTTTTTTTCCTTTTGAGAGCTTCCGCACGAAGTCGCGGGCAAAAGCTAGTATTAAATAAGTATTATTAATTAACTCATGCAATCAAATACAGAACTGCAAGTCTTAATGTTCGATGAGAAATACTTAATAGTATGTAATTTCTATAAGTACTTACTACATCATTCTAATGTACTATAAACTTAAATGAAATCTATTAAAGTAATTGATACCCAACGTACTCATTGACTAAATCATCAGCGACGCGGAGTACTCGTCGTTCTGCTAAGGGCAAACACCAATTAACCCTGATCTTCGCTAGAATTGCGATGTACATACCCATCTCTACTCACAGACTCAGGGGTAATTAATCGGTGGGATATTCATTTGTTAGGGATATTCATTACCTTGACATACCGAATGATATAACTTTATATTTGTAAGTTATGATTTGTGATTATTGGATTATTTATACAAATATTTAAATTCCGTTGGAATTTTTTATCAAGTCGCCGTATACCCGATGGAATTTTCCATAGATAACAATATAAAATTAGATATTTTTTAATTCCCTTAATGGATGAATTTTCAATACTCTTGTACACAAATTTACTTTACTAGAAAATCTACGGCTTTAAACAGTGCGTTGTCCATCAGTAAATCTCAAGGATATTATTAAGTAAATTATAATATAAAAAACAACATTTGCAAGTCAAATCAAATCAAATCAAAAATATTTCATTCAGTTTAGGCCCTAAAAAGGCGCTTATGAACGTCAAAAGTACCACCGGTTCGGAATACAACCCAGTCATCGAGAAGAGCCGGCAAGAAACTCGATCGGGTACATCTTTTTAACATATATATATATTTCGAATACATTATACGTTACAGTACCGTTTTTAATGGATGCACAGAGAGGAGTCAATTCCAGACATCACCATCGTTCACATATTGATCCACTCTATGATAGCCTTTCGACACTAAAACCTGCTTGACGTGGCGATTAAATTTACAGTCCGGTAAATCGGTAATATCTTTTGGGACTTTATTACTAATATCTATAGTATATCTACTATATATGTATATATATATATTATATCGTAGTATAGTATATATTAGTATCGAGTTTCTTGCCGGTTCTTCTCGATGACTGGGTTGTTTTCCGAACCGGTGGTAGCTTTGGCGTTCATAAGCGCCTTCTTAGGGCCTAAATTGTATAAAGGATATTTTGATTTTGATTGTAAAACCTAACACTAGAATTCTTATGTTATAATTATCACAAGTAGTCATATTATATTAAGATAATTATTGTGATCTGTATTATTGTGAAATTTTAATACTCCTAATTTGAATATTTATTCTGAAACTTCCTATTTGCAAAATACGAAGAGCTCCGCTGTTAAATCAATTAATTATCTGTCCACATTTTCCCCTACAATTTCCTTGTTCATTTAAATGAAGGTTAGAACTTATGAGCGGTGGTTATTTTGTGTCAACACATTGATATATACATAGAACAAGATTGATTACAGACACGTGACACCGTTTAATTTACTTTGCGGTAATTACGTTAATCACAAATGGAAAATACTAAAATGAAATTAATTATATAGGTTAAAACTTAATATTTTATGTATTACACAAATTGATATATTTATATTTTATTATATAAATTCCATATTATCAATTATATTCATGTTTTGGGATCGAGTAATTCAATGGAAGTAGTATGTCGAAATGCCTAAAATTATTTATTTATTTTTTTATTATTTGTAAATATTCTAATAATAACAATTTTGTGTTAAATTTAAATGTAGTCATGTTTATAGACAACCACGGCATATTTTAATAGTAAATTAAATTTCAATAGAACTAAATATTTAATGAATTTGCAGGTTTAACATAAATAATATGAAAATTAACACACTATACCAGAAATAGAAAGAAAATATTAAAACCAATGAATACTCTAAAACTCTATTTTATGAATAGCCTGATATGCCTCTACTGCTGTTTTGAATTTATTAGAGAAAATATCGCAAGTTTTATGTAATGTATTATATGACCTAAAAATTCACTAATATATATTATAACAACTATGTATAATATATACTTATTATAAGGAACAAAATCGTCACTTATATTATAAATGTGGATTTGAGTTTGTGTTACGCTCAATAACTCAATCTATAATCATGACATTTAGCATACACATCGTCAGTTGTACAGAAAAGAACATAGAATACCTTTCACGCAGTAAAGAAGTAGTATTCCCGAGAGAGATCAAATCTATAATGACGAAAGCAAAGTCGCGGACAAAAACTAGTTTCTAATGAATAGAAGTAAAGACAAATAAAAGCCATTTCGTATTTGGTCTAGATATTCTCCTAATATAAATTCTAAATGTAAGGATGTGTCACTTGGATATTACGTAAATAATGATTTTAAACGCTTATAATCATATTAATTACTCTACATCACTACATAGTATAAAACAAAGTCGCTTTCTCTGTCCCTATATCCCTATGTATGCTTAAATCTTTAAAACTACGCAACGGATTTTGATGCGGTTTTTTTTAATAGATAGAGTGATTGAAGAGGAAGGTTTATAACTATAATAACATCCATTAAATAGTGGAGAAATATTGTTATTTTTGAGGTTTCTAATGTGATGTTGTAAATAATTACATTTTTTCCGCTTACATTGCAACAAACGCAGGCGGGCCACGGGCAGTAATGAATAAATCAAAACTACTGGATCGATTTTAATCATTTTTTCAGTGAATGACATAGGCTATATATTTTATACCCGTGCGAAGCCGGAGCGGGCTGCTAGTTCTATATAAGAGGTACACGGTTTGTGATTGTAATTATAAGCAATTATGCAAAAACGTACTATTGTTTACGGGCGGAACCGCAGTACTGATCTACAGACGATTGTGGAGCAATTTTAATAAAATTGTCATAGATTATGCCTACCAAGGTTACGGTGTATCTGTTTTTTGTTATATTGTATTAAAGTATTTCAATATATGTAATTTGTAGTGTTATATTTTTCTATTTTAGAAGGCACAAAGAGTAAGAATTTTTTTTAAATAAGAGATATCTTTTATGTAATTACGTTTTTGAACAAAAAATCCTTTATGAAAATGGAAATATTATGCATCTAATTTAGTGATTAAATCGCTATGCACTTTTTTTTATGTTAAAAGCAGACAATGAAACAGGTGGGTCACCTGACGTTAAGTGATCACCACCGTCCATAGACACTAGCAACACCAGGGGAGTCGCAAATGCGTTGCCTGCCTGTGTATGGGGGAGGGGTAGGGAAAGGTGAAAGGGGAAGGGAAAGAGGGAAAGGAGGTGGGCTTCCGGCGCTCTCACAGACCGAACGCAACAATGCAAGATTTACAGATCCAGTGAAATTTACGGGACTTAATTCAATTTGTAATTCTTCCCCCCCCCCCCCGATTTTTTTTTTAAAAATAAAAATTTTTTTTATATTTTTTTTTAATTTTTTTTTACCTTATCCCCTTTTTCCAAAAAACATTACCCAATATATTAAAAAAAATTAGTTCTTAAAACTTTAATAACATTATATTAAATGAAAATGTTGTGATAATCGATAAGAACTAAGTGTCTAAGAAATAAAACTAAAAAAATGATTCAAATCGATGTAGTTGTATTTACGTAATGCGTACACAATGGCAAACCCGTATAATTTTATTCATATAGATTTAATCAAAATGTCATAGCTAAAGCTGGAAATTAATTAATGTGCATATTATCTAGCTAATCTACAATTTAACTCACTTGGTCCTTTCCAAATCAAGAGTTTTACGCAATAGCTTGCTGTTCGTGCTTATTTTTATCACAAGTCCAACCTAACATAACCTAAGAAATCACTACTGCCTCCGGCCCGGAAGAAGAGGGCACGGGAGTTGTTCCCTCGATTGCTTCAGTTGCAGCAGTTGGAAGTGGAATAATCCTTCGTGATTGTTACGGAGGAAAAAGAGAACCAGAACCAGGGCAACGTAATGAATGCTCACCTAGATGCTCTTCAGGAGAGGCTCCTCCCAGAAAAGCAGCTTCGTCTTCCCTTAACTGTGGATTGAAAATCATAAAGCGACCTGTACTGCTAAAGTTGTAACTGTGTCGAAGGTGGGCCGTTTGTAACCACTCTGCCTCAGAAGTCTACAGGGAAGGGAGGGCACAAAAAGGCTGCGAATAAACCCTCTGGGAGAATATCTGCATTTGTCACCGTTGTGGAGCAGCTACTAGTATTGTAAAAAAACAACAAGTCACTACAGAGCACGATAGACGTGATAGGTTTTAGTACTCACTGTTATACGGTCACACTATCAAATTCAGAAACGAAAAGATATTCGGCATTTTAGCTGATGATTCATTCTCTTTAATCTGAACATTACTTAAATAATTTGTAAAATAAACGATTTCCGTACTGTAACACTAACACGTACTGCTTTAAATTAATTCAGTACTATTAGACAGACTGCTTTAACATTTTCGTTTTCATGTTTTGTCCACAGAACTTCTTGATCGCGATTATAGTCGGTGCTATGGTAGATTTTGTTGTGGGTACTATAATGGGACCTAAAGATAGTACAGAGATTGCTAAAGGATTCGTTGGTCTTAGTAGTAAGTAAAAATATGTTTCTAAAAAAAATTGTAGAAGCTAGTGCATTCCAAAACGAATATATTTACCAACTAGCTAATACCCGCTGTATCGTCCGCTTTGTTTATTCTTTTATTAATAGATTTTATGTAAGAAGAATAAATTTAAAAAAGATAACAAAAATAAATAAAAATTGCTTGCACTAATTTTTTGTACACAACCCCCCTCAAAAACCAACTTGTTATTCCTTTACTTCCTATCTTCATGGAGTATACGCATTACTCTACTTGCCACTCATCATATATCGCTGAACGCGTAGTGTTGATAAAAGTTGTAGTATCTTACAACTTTAATACCCATGTCTTAAATGCAGATTGTAGGTTAGGACCAAGCCACTATAAAAATTAATATTTTTAACCGACTGCGAAAAAGGAGGAGGTTCGGTTGCATGTATTTTTTTTTTATGTATGTTAATCGATATCTCCGACAATCATGAACCGATTTTAATGATTCTTTTTTTATTTGAATTGGTCATATTCAGAGGTGGTCCCATATAAATTTGAAGAAAATCTTCAACCCTAAGGGGGTGAAAAATCGTTTAAATGATTTTCACCCACTTCTGCCTAACTTACGTATTTTCATGAAATTGGCAACACGATTTATTATACCCATTAGAAAGCAGATATATTTATTTACACACTAAAAATGTTGAAACTAGTGTGAACCCAAAAAAACAGTATTATCAACAACCCACAAAATAAACCGCCTTCGATCTGAAAAACTATCAACTGGGCACTAAAAAGCGAAATAAAACTCATACATTATTAATTTAACCAAATAAAATAAAAAATTATTTATATGCGCAACCTAATAATATATTTGAAGTCGATGCTAAACTATATTTACACAATTTGTTAACCCTAAAATACAATATCTATGGAGATGCGCACGAGTGTGGTACCAAAACTATAGATGATATGAATTTAGGTTGGCATTGACTTCAAATATATTATTAGGTAGCGCAAATATCAATATTTTTTATTTATTTGGTTAATTTAATAATTCAGTTATAAAACATATGATCGAAATATATCCAGTAGGTTTAGCGTGGTGCGCGGACAACGGCAGACATAAAATATACACTTACATAACACATACATAAAAGGCAAAAACGAAATAACCGAATTTCTGTGTTCGACTAAAACGAAAACTAAAAGATGTGACAGCAAATAACGCAACTCGAATATAACAAAAAATATTCTAATTTACAGCTAAAACATTTTCGGAAAATTTCAACTCTGATTTTCGATTCAGCGAAGGACTCCATCAAGATTTCTTCAGCGTCTTTGCTATATTTTTTCCATCTGTGACTGGTATACAAGCTGGAGCGAATATTTCCGGTGATCTTAAGGTAAGATTTATTTATTTAGTTTTTTTCCATAATAGATCTGAGAACCCTAATAAATATAGCTTCGTAATTAGCAACGACACATCAAAGCATCAATTAAAGTATAAGGAAGTTTAGTACTTCCATTGAATTTAATTTTTATACATACTTTATTTTCATTAATGGACTAGCTGTGCCCGTAATGTAAAAAATCATTAACTAATAAAATCATGTGAATCATGCCCATTAACTTATCTACTTTTCTCTCGTACGCACGCCGCGTCGTCATTAAAACTACAATAACTTTTGATAGAGTGGACTGATTTTAATGAACCAAAGACTAAGTTACTCCCGAAGAGATGCTTTACGATTTTCTTGCTGAGGGTTTATTATGAACAGAGTACTTTAGCAGTGATGCGTCGTCATTAAAATTACACTATTTTTTGATGAGAAAACCGATTTTAGTGAAACCAGGGTTAAATGTTACTCGAGGATATGCTTTATAATTTTCTTGGTGAGGTTTTATCGGTAACGCAGTATTTTATCAGTGATGCATGTTCATACAAACAGACAAACAGACTGACATTTTTAAAAATGATTGAAATTTATTTTATTAGTTATTCCAAGAAACCTGCAACATTTTTTTTTTCACAAAAATGTACAGACACGTTAGATTTACATTCTTATTGTCTGTATAGATATAGAAGATTATAGATAAAGCATTCCAATTTGAATAAATTATAAATAAGAACTTGTCCCGCAGATGCCCGTGTTATTGTACCTATTAAATGATTAACATGTATGAATTGTATTAATAAAGGTCACAATGCACTAAAGAAGGCCTTTCCTCATAAAATGATACTCAAGATCATGATTTACACATTTTATGTTTGAAAATAACTCAGATAAGTGTCACCTAACGGTGAAATTACAGACCATCCTCGAAAGAATTTGGAGTAGGTACCGTAAATAAGTGATTTATTTATTGAGGACATTCACACGGATATATTAATATAAAAATTCTAATAAACTACGGAATTTAAAATGATTGTTTCATTTCAAACGTTCTAAACTCAAAATTAAAATCTATCTTCTATATCTTCTAAATAATGATAACATAGGTCCTTTGAGACACAATCACATAAAAATTACTAAATATATTGATGGACTCTCATCCATGGACAATCATAGGACTATGATCATTCGTTGGGGAATTTTTCGTAGATGGTCCTAAGCTATTTATTATTGAGCTTAGATTGATCATTTGCCATTTTTTATGGCCAACGAACCAGACGGAATACAGCGAATACTTTATACCATTTAGGCGTTTAGACAATATCTATGAACATCAAAACATTACTACCGGTATGAACAACATCCCAATCGTCGAGATGAGACGGTAATAAACTCAATCGGGTGTATCAGTATTATTTTTATACTGATTTTTATAACTATACAAATATTATTTATAGTCGAACAATATAATTTATAGCGGATATCTACCAACATAACACTCTAAATGTATAACTATTTTTGTAATTCTATACAGAGGCATACACCTCATGAAAAGCTCTTTTTGGTGTTTAGAATGCAAGCACACTCTCAACGTGCTCGCTGAGCAGTGTCAATAACCGCTGACTGGTCTATTACTAGCTACTAAAACATTCCCTGGAGCACAGTACAGGAGCAGTATTGTAACACATGGACAATTTGAAATCCACATAAAAATGCAAAATGCAAATGATAAACTTCTGACTGTACTATGACTTTTATTTTATTCTAATTTATTCCAAATTATTTGCTAGCTTAACCTGTATTATGACCTAAAATAAAACCACCGAATCTAGAAAAAGCATCCACTTAACTCTGTGCATATTTGTCCTGATTGATGACATGTAAAATGTAGAAAGAAAGAAATATTTGACATACATACAACAAATCAGTACACATTACATACATAAATTAATAAAACGTCATGAAATCTCGTAAATGTTACATGAAAGCAAATAGGTTTCTGTCTTAGATAAGATTGCAGGCTTATACCTGCCACCTTGAAGTGATGTTGGCTCGCAAGCAGCGTGTTTGCACACTGCATCGATCTACATAGGTTTGACTCCAGTAACGGATCTGAGATTTTGGTGAAGGAAATCATCGCGATGAAAACGAACAATTCCCATCGAGATTTTGCATGTCTCAACCTCAGGTCACGTCATCATTTAGGTATGCGAACGCTTGTGGTGAAATCCTAAAAATATATTTTTTTAACCCATGAAAGTATTAGGACTATAGTATTTATGTTCAAATTTAATATTCAATTATGTAATTAATGATAACGATACTAAAATAAAATAAAACCCAAATCTAGGACCGGAATGAAACTGCCATAAAGGCAATAACGTCTTTATATAATAAAAAAAAAAAAAACAATAATAATAAAAATAAATATATAAAAAAAAACACCAGATAGATGCTCACAGATACGATTTTTAACTTACACTTAAAAAGCGATAGCAAAAAAATGGTTCGGACCGAGAGTCTGCAGAAAAAAAAAAACCCAAATCTATCGTTTTTATATATTTACACTGATATATTTAATAAATTTGTAATATATATTTTTTTGTAATACACTATTTTATAGTCAATAAATCTAAAATTTTAATTTTGTACGATTGTGTATACAAAAATAAGTTGAATGTGGTTTAATAAAAACAAGAAGATTTTTTTTTCGTTTTTTCAATAATCAATTTATTAAATTAATTGTTATGTAATACTATTAGGAATAATTTAAGCTTTTTGTTAGAGCCAGACATGTTTTTGGGTTTCAGTCCTGTACATTTTATCGGATATAATGTAGTCCTTTTTTATCCTCGTCTCTTATTTTTTTCATAAAGATAAAAAAATAATTAAATACATAAATAAGTATTTCTCTTACACATGTTCAACATACAAAATCACTAACACTCTGTGACGGACAACGCAGTTTTTGATAATTTGATAATTACATATTGTACTAATCAAACTTCCTCTCTTTCTTGAAAGCTCTTTTAAAATGTAAGCGGGAGATAACTACATTAGAATCCATATAATCGAATGTCCTAAATTGAATCACTGAACAAGGTCAAATCAAGGAATGAACAAAGTGATAAAGGTGAGCCAAAAGGTGAAGAAAGATCCGCGAAATAATATCATTGTTAAATCAATTGCTAATAAATCGAATGAATCACTAGAGACAATAAATATATCGAATCGTTTAACCTGTAGAAATTCGGGACTCGATGCTTATAAAAACCCAATCGAATCATTACAACCAATTGTAGAACGTTCTTAAATGATGAGTCAACACTTATTTCTGGTACAACGCTTAGCTGTGAGTAATTGAAAGGAATGGCACAATATTTGGTTGGTTAATTTATATTCTTGATAAGTACGTCAGTTATATAAGAGTACCAATTCGTCTAAATTTCCATAGAATTATATACAATGAGAATTTTGATCATATTTATTATTTTATCATACGCATTTCAACTCGGTTCAAATCGATGTATAGTTTGCAGATATTCGTAACTGTCATTTGAATTACTAATCTCTGTAATAGACAGCACTATTAGGAAATTATTATAAAACTAACTATACGGTCCGGCTTCTCATGGATGTGTATTATCGAAGAAAATGTGACTAGATCTTCCCTTAACAGTACGATCATGTTTTTTTTAATGTCTTCCATCCGTGGTCCTTATTCACAATTCGGCCAGTGTCATGTGGTGAGTGTGATAATTACAACTATGTAATGATATAAAGTGTCAAACGAACGTTTATCAATATTTTTGAAAATCTCGCTTTTGTCTTTTGTTTCATTCGCTCACTTTTTTATATGGAGTTTTTTAACTCAAATTTTTCAAACATTTTCATTCATACGTACCTTGTCTTCACAATAACAAACTAAAAAAAAAGAATTAATCAAACAGGTGCAGCCGTTCTGAAGTGATGTGCTTACATGCATATGGCAATTTATTTATATTTATATAGGTAATACAATCTTAGAAATATTGTATTTCCCCTTTCACGGAAGGACAACATCAATAAAAAAAAATACTTAAAATATATTCAGACAGTTTTAGATTTGACTAAATGACCCGTGCAACTTCGTCTGCATCAAATCGGTTATCACCGGTTTCAATTGTATTTTTAAACGCGAAAAATTTTAATAAACCTAAATCCGATTGCAGTCACACCTACCGTTTCCAATTATAAATCCAAACTATCAAGGGACTCACTCAAACGTATACCCAGATGGTTTGTGAGAAATCTTTTTAAAATAAGCCTACAACTCGTTCGTAGCATTATCTACCTGGTTCAATTAAAATAAAAACTAACCTACATATATTGGCGGTAATATAAAATAAAGCTTGAGACGTCTATGGATCCCCAGTTGGAACGAAGTTCATTTCCCTTTTCGTAGACGTTTACTATACAGCCAGTATAGTTTACATTATAAAATATCAAGTTGATAGAGTTCAATTGTAAATTAAACGATAAAATATATTCATAAAATAAATATTGTTAAATTAAACACTGAATGATATTATAACTAGCTTCAACTTGTATTAAAACTTTTTCACACTTCCTTGTATTGAAGAAAAATATAAATATTAAAAAGATATGAGCACGACGCGGCAACTGTCATTTGCCTCACTTGCCTGTAACTATTCGTCTAAGAGCTAGCAACGATTTCAACGAAAGCAACGAAAGGGCATAATATATCTTCATATTAAAGAACCAGCTTTTCTAAAATTCTTGTTCTTCCACGTTGCTGGCTTTTACATTAACTACAAATTTTTGCCTTTCGTTACGTTCGTTCGTGCCTTTCGTTTTGCCTGGAGAACTCCTTGCGTTTTATGGGACAAAAAATATCCTAGATGTAACCTTGTAATATTAGTTATCACTGTGTCCAGTTTTGTCAAAATTGGTTCAGTACTTTCAGAGTGGTACGTGTTCACAAGGACAGACAGACAGATATACAAAAATTGTAAAAGGATTATTTTTGGCTTTTATATCGATAACAAAGTCTACCCCGATCAAAATTTTCAAAAAATATTTAATGTACAGTTTTGGCTTTGTTACAGTTTTATTATAGTAAATAGAATAGATTATGTATTACTTAAGTTTCGATTAGTGAAAATGTTGTTTTGTAAAAATATATAACAAGAAGAGATAAACCAGATCGAGTTTCTTGCTGGTTTTCTCGATCGATGACTGGGTGTTTTCCGAACCGGTGGTAGTTCTGACGTTCATAAGCTATCTTAGGGCTTAAATTGAATAAAGAATATTTTGATTTTTATTAATTAATGTCTTCACGTACGTTGCATTTGGATCTAGTGAGAAATGACTATGTTAAAAACAAGTATAAGTAACTTTTTCTTTCTAGGATCCCGCATCGGCAATTCCAAAAGGTACACTACTCTCACTGCTGATTTCAATGATCAGCTACGCTTTGATGGTGCTGTTCGCTGGTGCTGGTGCTCTGCGAGACGCGTCTGGAAAATTGACTGACCTTATCATTGTAAATGGGACTGTGTCTGATTACAGTGCGCTTGCAGATTGTGCGCACACTGTCAATGTAACATGTAAATATGGACTTCACAATAGTTACTCGGTAAGTAAAAAGAAATATTTGCAATTAATTTAATGTTCAGGAAATATTATTACAATTATGCAGTCCAACAAAAGATTTAATTGGTGTTTAAACTATGTACTGTTATAGACAAGCCTTTACTACCTAAAAGAAGAAACTAACAAACACAACCTAACTAATATTATAAATGCCAAAGTGAGTTTGTTTATTACTTACATTTTTTTTTCGAACTGACTACGCTATTGACCTACCAGGTCTTAACAGCTTCACCGGACTACTAAGGCGAGCGCTTAAGGCACTCAGCCGATTTTATTTGACAACTAAGTCAAGGGTGCACGGCACACCTCGGCTTTATTACTTACACTTTCACTGTAATAGGCCCACTACAGGGCCATAGACCTTTTCGCGAAAGAAGGTATGGGCATAATCACCACGCCAGCCCAAGACGTATTAACAATTTCAAACTCTGATAAATCGGGTTCAGGTTTCATCACGAGGTCTTCCATCACTGTCAGCCTATAGTGTTACCAATTTAAATTGATAGGTGTACGCGAATTCCGAAAACTTCTTTGTTACATACCGGGGTTCCAACCTGCGGACATCGGAATGATATTCCACCGGTAAAACCACTAAACCACCACAACTCATATGTTGTTTATTAGTACTTTATTTATTGTTAAATTTCGTATTTGGTTTTGATCCCAGGTCATGCAGTTGATGTCAGCGTGGGGTCCCTTTATCTACGGAGGATGCTGGGCGGCAACCCTCTCCACTGCGCTTACTAACTTACTGTCAGTGCCACGATTAATTCAGGCACTTGGAACCGACCGCATCTATCCTGGGCTTATATTTTTCTCGAAGCCATACGGACGACACGGCGAGCCCTATAGAGGATATGTTCTTACTTTCTTCGTGTCACTTATATTTTTACTTATTGGTAATTATTTATTGGATAATATTTCGACACCACACTACACATTATATGATGAAAATAATGTTTCACTTTCTGTTAACTTTCTGTCGCTCTTTATTTTTAAACAAAGTAAGTTTAAATCTACAATTTTACTAACTACTATACTTATTACATCTTAAGGATGTAAATCTGACGTGTCTGTACTTTTTAGTTTATTGTGAAAAAATTGTTGCAGGTGTCTTGGAATAAGTAATAAATTACATTTCAATCATTGTTATAATGTCTGTCTTTTGTTTCAACACACATCACTGCTAAAGTGTTGCGTTCACGTACGTACACACCTCAACCAAGAAAATCATAAAGCATATTCTCGAGTAACATTTAGTCTCGGTTTCATTAAAATCGGTTCACTGTATCAAAAGTTATTGTAATTTTAATGTCGACGCGACTTAAGTACGAGAGAAAAGTAGATAAGTAAATGGGCTTAATACATTTAGATTATTTTATTAGTTTAGTTTTTTCATTAGGTTCCACGCGGACAGAGTCGTGGGCACAGCTAGTAATTACTATATTCACTGAGTAGCTTTCAGAGTGTCCCAAAAATGATGACAATAGATCCCAACCTATTATAAATTCTATATATGTATTACTAACCAAAAAACAAGGTAATTGCAGCCTAAATCATTTAATATTCATTTGTTCACAGCTGACCTGAACACTATAGCTCCTCTAATATCGAATTTCTACTTGGCTTCGTATGCACTCATCAATTTTTGTACTTTCCACGCGGCATTGGTGCGTCCGCTCGGATGGCGACCTACATTCAGGGTAAGCCCCAATACAAGGCTAAAAATATACGAACTCATGAGTCAGGAATATTACATAACAGGAAAATTATTTTCGTTTTGCATCTTAAGATTACATTGACCGATATAATATGCATTATAACCTGTTTTGTTGGTTAAAGTTTCGATATTGTTTATTATAAATTCTGTTACGATCCCTTCGAAGGACCTATTTTTACCGACCGAGGATTAATTTTTAAATTCATTTTCATTTTCGAACAACTGTTTACGTTATATAGGTTTTTTAAAATAATGTTAAGACTGGGCTCTTGTCATAAATACTGAAACAAAGAAAAAAAAAATTCCTATTGCAAACAACATTTATCACTTTTACAGTGTGTTAGTTTAATTCATAAATATAAAACAATTTAAAATATAAAAAGCTTATTCGAAGTGGTCTTCATTGACTGCAATACAGTCCTTTAAACGTTGAGGCCAGTTATCAACGCACTCTTTCCATGGGAAATTTTTTTATAAAAATTTCATGGAATATTTTTGGGACTCCAAATTTTCTTATCGCTTAGAGCATGCCGCACCCCCTAAAACTGGCGATAAAACATATTCCCCCGGATTAAGATCGGGACTAGACGACGGTCAGTCTTCAGCTCTGATGAAGTCTGAAACGTTCTTTTCCCCCCACACTCCGTAGACCCCGCTTTTTAACCCCGCGCCGAGTCTTCTTGGAAGGACCATTCTTTGTTTTTTAACATAGTTTTTTTAAGGGGCTTCACTACCCTCCCAAAAATGGTATCTTGATACACTTTTCCCTATTTTTGATACATTTCTCACAAAAGTATGGCTCAGTCACTCCTTCATAGCTAATACCCCAACAAATCATCACTGAAGTCGGATAGTGCCCATGTTGCACTCTGTCGACTAATTGGGAAGCTTCCTTAGAACTTTGAGCATGCATACGATCATTTTGTTTGTTAAAATGTTGCTTAATTGTAAAAATTTTCTCATCCGTAAACAAAATTTTTCTGTGACCTGCCTTTGCGTACCGCTTCAGTAGTTGTTTCGATTTTACCACCCTATTCTTTTTTTAATTATCAGTTAAGAAATAACCAGTACGTCTCTTATAGGCTGCAAGTCCTAAGTCATCTTTTAAAATACGCGACATGGTTCTAAGTGTTGTCTTCATCTCCCGAGATAAAATCTTTTGCTTTCAGACAGGATTTCTTCGAATTCTTTCCCTTACTGCTTTGACCACCTTTTTCGTAAGAACACTACGTGGACGACCATATCCTTTTCTGACACAAACAGAGGAGGTCTCATTGTACCTATTAATAGAACGGGGCACAAACATTTTATTAATACCAAGCGTATGGAGAGATTTAAATATTGCATTAGGCTCCATACTTACTTTGTGTAATGCAATCACAGCGAGTCAGTTCTCTTTATCACCCTCCATTTTAATATCGCAAAATATTGTACAATGTATTGGCGCCAAAATGAGAAAACTCACTGATCATATAAAAATGACAGGTTCCAAATTCAAATATAATATTTTGTTTATTGAAGTGAAACTTCTTTATCGGCGTTGGAAAAAATTTACCGTCACATTTTTCCGTTACGCGCCATCTTGTTTGTATTCATGTCTATGATAATAAAATCCCTTTGTTTAAACTTTATCTAATTTAACTTTATTTTTTAATATATTAATGAAATTGTTTGCCATAAAGAAAGAAAGGTTTTTTTTTTTTTTTTTTTTTTTTTTTTTTTTTTTTGTTTTTTTTTTTTATTTTTTTTTTTATTTTTTATTTTTTTTTTTTAACCAATTTCTGGAAAGTTGCATATAGATCATTTTGCGAAAAATAAGGCCTTAAACAAGTTTCACTTCTTACGTGTGTACACTAGTACACGCACACATTTTTTTTTAATTGTAACAGTATTTATGGCCAGAGTAAGTACATATATAAATAGAATGATTAGAGGTCTTCCATATTGCGCGTATCACGCAAAAACAATTAAATAGATTTCGATCATTTTTTTACATTAGACTTCTAAGATACTAAAACAAAAACCACGATAATTAAATTTAATACAAAGTTATTAATGTTATAAGAAATTACTACTTTGCGTTGTGTATTTCTTGTCGTGGAGAAGTGGAACAAGTGATGTGGTGCTTATATTTTTTCCTCTGTACATAAAATATATTGTAGTTAATACATTAAGAAAATCTGATAGTCTAGGTGTTCTGTACAGTTACCTATAGATGTTAGGTAAACAGACAAACAGTACGCTAGTTATTGCAGCTTATGTACTCGATTGTAGATAGAAATATCAAGATGCAAATATAATCATAAGTATTGATTCTTACTTAATGTTTTATAATACTTTCGAGTTACAGAAAAGTGAATTAACAAAATCTCAATTGTTTTAAATTGATAATTAGTCGAAGTTTCGAATGCTAAAGACTATAAATTTGTAAAGAGGACTAGTTCGCTTAAGGATAACTGTGGAATTACATGGTTTCAGTATTATAACGTATGGCTGTCCTTAGCTGGCTTCCTGATGTGTGTTGCAATAATGTTGCTCATCAGCTGGGTGATGTCCCTCGTCACTTTCGCCATATTTTTCACGTTATACCTCATCGTTCATTACAGAAAGCCAGGTTTGTTTCGTTTTTTATTATACTTTTTATCATACTTCTGTACTAATAATATAATGTAGTAAAGCTTGTGAGGTTGTCGGGAGTAATAAATATCTGGTACTACTGATCCAATTTGAAAATTTCTTTCAGAGTTAGATAAGTCACTTATTGAGGAAGGTTATAGGCTATATATCATCACGTTAAGACCAATAGGAGCGGAACACCAATGAAGAAGGTTTCAAAATCGAGGTGTTTTCTCCTTTTGAGAGGTTCCGCTGCGTGTTAGCGTTAGCTCACTATTGAAGCTAGTAATATATAAATATATAAGAATCTTTTACAAATGATGCATAAAGAGTCTGTTATGTACATATACAGTTAAATAAAAATCAATCGTCATAAGTGTATAAGCGCATTCAGAGCGGTTGGATCTCTTTCGCTAATTCTTTTATTGTTGTGTTTGCAATTGTCAGGACAAGGTTTGATATAAAAGAAAATGTTTGAAAAATTGTACTGAAAATTTTGGGTTAAAAAATCTTCATAAAAAAATAAGTGAGTGATACAGACGACAGTAGAAAGATCTTTAAAAATATTGATACAATTGACAGGGTTATGTTCAATTGCAATTTTATTAGATTAGATGATGATAAAGGGAAGATTTGGTCTCTTTTTTTTCGTTAGTAAGTACACATGTGCGAAGCCGAGGCGGGTAACAAGTACGAAATATTAAAGGCTTAACCAAAATTGACAGGCTTTACTTGATTTATAGATAACTTTGAGAATGTTATCTAGGTTGCATATAATTACACTTTAGATAGAGACTAAAAAACAAACAGTAATGATAAAATTAAACAAAAAAGATAGGCAACATTAAATTTACCTATATGAAAAACTTAGTACCAAAAAAATACCAAAACCAGCAGACTTGTAATATCAAAAAAGCACACCTTGATATAGCCCAAACATGTTCAGCAGCGGACATCGGCGTAAAAAAAACATAAAAACACAGTGACACTAAATATGTAAATGGCTTAATAGATATAGTATTTAATGGTCTCTATAATACTAATTAGCTTAAGAAATTATCTTATTTTATATAATAATAAGGCATAAGTAACAAAATAGAATTCGGAAAAACATACTACTGACAATATACCTATAATGAATTATTCATTTATCATTTAGGAATTTATAATTGCGTGTGTCATATTTTATCTTGTTCAAATACCATTTATCCATTGTAATACATTTAAAATTTCCTCATTCGTACGAGACCAAAGACCACAAGTTTATTTCAAATTTACATCGCAGAAGAAGAAGATAATCGTTTTATTTTATGAGTCTCATTTTATAACCTCAAAATTTCCACACATTATATGAGGATCACGAGATTCACTAAAACTTTCCATAACTCCATATAAACCGGTTTTAGAATGGTTTATGTTGTTTTAATTTAAACTCGTCTAAAAACTATTCACGCTTTTAGATTTATTAAATAATTCACTTTGATTCACGTTGCAAAAATGTGTTTGTTTACGTAAAAATTTCTGCACGTTCATATACTAAATGGAACTCCTTGAGAAATATCGGCATAGTTTATGTTTTCGATGATTTACTACCGTGTTTGTATGTTTAATGCATTTTTATATCGTAGCAAATATATATTTGATATACAGATTAACCGAAAAAGTATTTATATAATTTACATTTTCTATATTTTTGCCGATCAAAATAATCCAATACGTGAAGATCACTCAGTACATTACTTGTATTGTAATTATGCTAAAATGATGGATATGAAAAGATTTTTTTTTAACTTTATTTTTGGCAACCAATCTTTTAGATTATTACTGCCATTTTCGAGTTGTTAATAGTATTACAAGTTCTTCTTCCATTCCATTTTTGGCAACCTGTCTTCTAGTAGACTATTACTGCCATTGTCAAGTGAGTAACGGTATTACAAGTTTCTTCATATAATTTCAATGAACTAACAAGATGGCGGCCATCTTGTTAGAACTTTCCTGGGAGTTTTTGTGGCAAGCCAGAATCCATACTTCGTGGTATTATTTCCGATTCACTTCATTTGTGCAAAATAACCAAACTATATTACGTAAAGCACCACCAACATTACACAATATAGAGCCAAATAACACAAGATTATAGATAAAATATAAAGACCACTCCCAAGATCCCGCCAAAAACTCCCGAAAATTATTTTATTAACACATAATATTTCAAATAACTTTCCAGGTACCTAGTCAGTCCTATACGACAAGAAATGGCAAAATAACATATTCATAGGCATAATATTCTGAGAAAGCCACGACCATGCCAATTATGAAAAAATATTCTGATGTTAACAAGTATACATATTTCGACTTTCATTTCTGAATTTGACTATTTTAATCACCAAATTAATTGATATTTAATCAACCATCCTTTAAAAAACAATTATTGAATAGCATATATTAGAGTTGTCAAGCGTTCTTAGACGGAACTCTTTCCTGTCATTTATTCAGTGGAGATACAAAAAATATACAGAAAAATAGAGTTTTTAGCGGCATCTTAGTCTGTCATGTAGTGACAATTATACTTTATTTATAATGTTGTGTTATTTGACTCTATATTTTGTAATACTGGTGGCATTTTACGTAATATAGTTTGGTTATTGTACATACGTGAAGTGGATGGAAAATAACACCACGGAGCATGAATTCTGATATGCCACAAAAACTCCCTGGAAGTTCTAACAAAGGAGCCACCATCTTGTTAAAACATTGAAATTATCGCAAGATACTTGTCAGATTCTATAAATTCTGAAATTGTATGGTATTTTAGTTTAAACTGTTTCTAACACAAAAGCATGTATTTTCATTATAATAAAGTAGAAATTACAATATTTTTAGATGTCAACTGGGGAAGCAGTACCCAAGCTCAAATGTATAAAACAGCTCTTTCGAGTGCACACAATCTCGCTCGCACGGGGGAACATGTCAAGAACTATTGGCCACAGCTGTTAGTGTTAACCGGTAGACCGCAGGCCAGACCAGCGTTAGTAGATCTGGGTAACTTGATAACGAAAGCTGGCTCGTTGATGATTGTCGGAGACGTGTCACAGGTGAGACCTGGAAAACTTCTATATTTTTAACTTAATGGACGCACAGTGAAGAATGCAAAATCACAGTAGTTTTTAGAATGAATATATGCCTACCTCTATTGGACGTTCTGTGGGCCATATGGCTTGATGAATTTTGACAGTGATGGTAAATGTATAGGCAAAGTAAATACATATAATATCTATGAATAAATAGATTTTTTTTTACTTTTTTTATATTCTTTTTTTATATCATATGTGGCAAACGGACAGGTGGGTCACCTGATGTTAAGTGATCACGACCGTCCATAGATACTTGCAACACCAGGGGAGACGCAAATGCGTTGCCAACCTGTCTTCGGGGAGAGGGGAAGTAAGGGAACGGGGAAGGGGAGGGGAGGTGGGTCTCCGGCGCTCTCACTGACCGAACGAAACGCAACAATGCAAACACTGTTACTTGACGTTGGTTTTCTGTGAGAGGGTGGTAGTACCCCGGACGAGCCGACCCATTCATGCTGAAACCATTAATAGCTTCAGCGTAGCGCTACCACCTACAAAGACACGTATTCCTTATAAAGTATCTATTCTTTATTTAAATTTGATGATTTTTAAAAACAGATGTATTTACTCATATTTGTGTGATGTACGATAAGTGTTTACTGTTTAAAATTCAAGGATTTTACGTTACGTAAACGATCCAGAGTTTAATTTAAAGTTGCCATTTACAATATTGTTTCAATAAAATCATATGTGGCGATAAAATGTTAAGCTAATATTTAATGATACACTAGAAGTGTTGTTTACCATCGACTGTGTATACAGTTTCGTGGTTATATGGATAGAGGAATTCATTTTATTGAAAACGATTAGTGACGTATTTTTTGGAAGTTAAACTTCTTATGGAAGGGCTTTGAAAATCTGATCGTCAACCTTTTTGTGTGACGAAAAGCGATGGGGTAAACAGTGTGTCGGGTATAGTGTTGAAAACACCGGTTCGCGTCCGATCATCGAAGTTAAGCAACGTCGAGTGTGACCTATACTTGAATAGGTGACCGCCTTTGTATTTTATTGATTAATTAAAACATTTTTTCTGTAATACAGTAGTTTTGCTTCTATCGTGTGTCTTTACGACAACACCTATTATTTCAATGAGATTCTCCAAGTTACTAGTAAAATTGGTTTGATAGATTGATATGGTTGCAATTGCAGGAGAGGTTGTCATATAAGCAGCGGTCATCAATAACGCGGATGGACGATGAATGGCTGAGAGGTCGCAAAGTGCGTGCATTCTGTGCAAGGGTACACGGCTTCAGTTTTGAGACGGGAGCGCGTGCGCTAGTGCAGGCCGTCGGTGTCGGTCGACTTACGCCCAACGTACTACTGATGGGCTATAAAGCTGACTGGACCACTGCACCCAATGACGACCTCGTCGCTTACTTCAACGTGTTACAGTAAATATTTATGCTTAGCTTACTCACTACTTTTTTTTTTATATCATAGGAAGCAAACGAACAGGTGGGTCACCTGATGTAAGTGATCACCGCCGTCCATAGACACTTGTAACACCACGGGAGTCGCAAATGCGTTGCCAGCCTGTGTTGGGGGGGGGGGAGAAGGGGATGAGGAAGGGGAGGGGAGGTGGATCTCCGGCGCTCTCACTGACCGAACGAAACGCAACAATGCAAGCACTGTTACTTCAGGGCGGATTTCTATGGATCGGGTGGTACTATCCCGGGCGGGTCGACCCATTCATGCTGAAACCAGTAATAGCTGCAGCGTGGCTCTACCACCTGCAGAACTTCCTACCCACCACCCTCTACCACCCACCTACTTCTAAATTCAAATATGTTGTTTGTACTTTTATTTTTTTAATGCCCAGAAAAGTTACTTGCATATTGTAATTTGCCAAGTATAATGTTGACTAATACAATAGTAATAAAATAGTTGTACTAGATCAATGATGGTGGGCTCAGACACTGGACGTTATTAGCGAAGAATAAAATGAATTCATCGTAAATAAATAACATAGAAATATACTTCACTTATATGAACTATATATACACAGATATTAAAACTAATATGCAATATATGATTGGAGATTGGAAGTCGTGAGCGAGAATGAAGGAAAACAAAATAAAATCTCAGAAAATAATTACACATAAAATGAATATAATTATAGACAGTTTAATTACGAGGTTAACATCTGTGCGCCGAGTTTATACTAGTGTTGTTTATTAACACGTGTCTCTCTACGCATTAAAATATAGCATACACCAGCCCCGGATCTGGAGGGGGCAAATAGGGGTACTAGCCCCGGACGGCATGATCAGAGCGCGCCAAAATCATTATAATAAGAAAATGATCTATAAAGCGTCTTACATTCGAAAACCTGATTGGCTCACTGTCGACTTGTAAGGGAAAGGGGTAACACGGTGCACTAGTAAATTTGTGCATAATTACATTAGTGAACTTAGTATTATAAATTTTTATTCGATGTTATATTTACTAATATATATTTTGTTTATTTTTTACTTATTTATTATAGGGGTCATTCAGTAATTGCGTAAGGAGTGTTTTAAAGTTTTTCGACCCTTCCTAACATTTAGTGACTTGTGGTCAGTTTTTCCTCGACCCTCCTCATTCATAGTCTCACGAAATATCTTACAAAATTCCTTTTTTTTTTACCTTTTTTTACTATTATTACATTTAGTTATAATTTTGTATTATTCTATTACATTTTCAAATATCATCACTAAATAGCTTTACATCTATTCATAGATTTTAATATATAAAAGAATTGTTTCAGATTTCGGGATATTTTAGTCTACAAACATGATTTACTATAAATTAATCTGATTTCCTCACATTTTTATACTATTTTTTTGCTCGAATAAAGTTATGTGAGATTTGTCGAAAACCCCTCTCCTTCCCAAGTGAGATTTAGAGAGATTCGGCTTGGCCCCCTTCCGTCCCTAAACTCCACAGATAATTAATGACCGCCCCGTAGTGATTATAAGCGTTTTATTCGTACAGCACCGCGTTTGAGAACCGTCTGGCGGTCGCCATAGTGCGTGTGCCTGGAGGGTTGGACTACAGCGCGGTGTGCGCGGAGGAGGCGCTGCCGCCGGGCTCCGGTACTTTAACCGCCACGTCGAGCGGCAGCGGCGACCTCCGCGTCCGCCGCGACCCGCTCATCATGCATGCAGACTCTGATCTTGACATACGAGCTGATACGCAACCCGTCAGAAATAATCTCTCTAGTAAGCTATGACACTATAGTAAATACAATCTTTAACGTCATTAAAACTATTGAAGTGAAAAAAATGAGCCGTCACGGGACGCCTGGCAGATGTGAAACATCAAAATTGTTTTGTATAAGTTATAAGCATAAAAGAACAGATTACGACAGGAATTAGCTATGGCATAATGAAAAGATAAAGCATTACAAATTTGTTCCATAAAATAATGACTGCAAATTTTTGTGTTTTGTATTTAATAAAAATGAATATTTATGTAATAAAATAAATATATTTTATTACATAAATATTCATTTTTATTAAATACAAAACACAAAAATTGGCGGCATTGATCAAAGGGCGCTAGGTCGTCGGCGCGTGCCACGAAACATTAGTATAACGAATGGCCAACAAAACAATCTAAATCTTATGTTTATACTGATAGGGTTGCAAATGTTTTTGAGTATTTCGTTAATAGTGCAATAAGTTCGTGTTTTGCGTCACTACGTCTCGCCAAGCCAACAATCAGGTTTACCCTCGCCTATAGATGTTTCACATCAAAAAGGTTTATTGAATAGTGGACGAAAGTAAACACTCGGGTCAGTGATGCACGGAATCGTGTACACTCGACTCCAGTCATCAACAACCACGTTTATTGGTAACAAGGCGCATATCGCTGCAATAAGTATGTTTTTATTGTTTTTTATTAGATACGCTTGCTAATAAATATTTTTTTTATTTATTAGAGCGTTTATTCGTTTACGAATTCGAGTTAAAACTACCTTATTTTTATAATGGAACCAACAAAACACCGAGCGTAAGATAGATACGCTTATCTGGGCTAAAGTAGCGTCTGGGTTCTCACAAGGAGTACTGAGTTGCACTCTCAATAAGACGTTTATCTATAACTATGTTTTTAATATTACCAGCGTAGTATCTCAGGTGTATTTCATATACCATATTTAAATTCAATATCATATTTAAATATAAGTACTATTTATTTATATATAAACATTGATCAATTTGTATGAACTTTAACGTGCGTGTATTTATCTATAGGTTTTCACTTCTATCGTGTGGTCATAAACACATACCATTTTTTTTTACTAAAGACGACACGATTTCTTTGGTGGAATTGAATAGTATACTAACTTTTGAATTACGTCTTTGCCATGTTTTTCTAATGATTGTTATAAATTCTATTGTGCTATTTTTAGTATCGTATTGCGATTTGTAACAATGGCGTAATGAATATTCGTTGTTTCAAATTCATTTTTGGAGTAAAACTTCTTATGAGAGTGCTTTGATATTCGGCAACCTTTATGTATATCAAAAACAGAAGAGGAATATGTACTTAACTATTCATATATAGATACTTTTAATAGAAAATCGTAACATACACATTACTATTAATTACAGATTTATTAACGCTGACTACATCACGATCATTTACAATATCCGAGTGCAAGGATGTCAAGGAAAAGAAGAAAAACAGAAAACCTAACGATATGCATCGGCAAATCGTGTACAACACATCGACCGGCGTCGAGTTATCTAAGGACCAATTGTCACAAATGACCTTATTTCAAAGGAAACAGGTAAAAGAATATTTGCTAATAATTTACGTGTCTTAAAGTTAGATGAAAATCTGTGTGAGTTTGCTTCCAATTATCTGTATAATTAATTATACATTTAATGTTTTAATTATTTAATCTAGTTGAGTTTTTCGTGGTTAGTGAAAATACCAAACTTTACAAATTCCACTCTAAGAGAAAAATCGGCTACAGAGGGAAGTTACATGATTATTTATAATATCAGCTCTCAAAGTATTGTCGATTTAAAATGCCGTATAATATAATAGTTGACGATTCCTCCATTGATAGTAGTGTCAGTAAAATATTTCTTAGGTATTCAGATTCCCTTGATTCGATGATCATGAGATTTTAGTAGTAATTACTTACTTTTTGAAGTGAAATTTCTTTAGACGCGACTAGAAGGTAACCGGACGACAATGCAACGGAAGGCCGTTACGGCAATATGGCGTCGCGTTTCTATACCATCCGGTTTTTAAATATTTTTGATTTTGTCAATAAATAGTATATAAACAAATGAATCAAAATTTTTTGAAAAAAGTAAAATATTTTTCAATAAAAAAAATATTAAATTGAAAATTGAATAATAATAAAAATCATACAATAGAATTAATTATGTATATATGGACGCGCGACCGTGCTGTCATCTGGTTTAATGTAAGTAACAAATTCATTATCTGTAGTGGCATCTATCAGAATAAACCAATCATATCATATTTCAAGTATGATAGTAATTACTGTTTTAAAATGTATAGCGGTCGACGATAATAAATGTATATACCTAGTGTTACATAATCAATACATGCCTTTTTAAATTCTCATATGATGTATTTATTTTTAACTTAATCGCCATCTCTTATAAAGCCAAATAAGTCTTACTTTAAGTTTTAATTCAATCACGTATGACGGTTACACGCACTCATTTTTAATTTTATTTTGGCCAACCAATCCTCTATATTATTACTGCCATTGTCGAGTAGGACATAATAATAGAAATGTCTTTTTTCTATGATGGTGGCCCCTTTGTTAGAACTTTCCAGGGAGTTTTTATGGTATCTCAGAATTCATGGTCCGTGGTATTATTTTCCATTCACTTCACTTATGCACAATAACTGAACTATATTATAAAATGCCACCAATATTACAAAATATAAAGTGAAATAACACAAGATTATGAATAAAATATAATAGCCACTATATGTCAGACTGGGATCTGGCCAAAAACTTCTCTTAATAACTTACTCTTACTCTCTTAAAGTATTTACTCTTCTCTCTCTCTAAGTATTTACTCTTGTTTCAGGAGTCCGGGACCCTAGATGTATGGTGGTTGTATGATGACGGAGGTCTGACTATTCTTTTACCGTATATAATATCCCAGCGCTCTGCGTGGGCAAACTGTAAGCTTAGGGTTTTCGCATTGGCCAATAGACTGCATGAAATGGAACTGGAGGAAAGAAAGTGAGACCATATTTTATTTACTACTAGAGGCCCGGCGGACGTTGTCCTGCCTTGATATAAAAAAAAAACTTTGACAAATTATATACCTAAACCTTCCTCATGAATCACTTTATCTACTGGTGAAAACCGCATCAAAATCTGTTCATTCGTTTTTGAGTTTATCGCGAACAGACAGACAGAGGTGGCACAAGACTTTGTATTGTAATATGTAGTGATCAACTTTTTCTTTATAAAGGTACGAACTTTAATTCTACTTACACTGAAAGTTTAAGTACATTTAAAATATTATAAAACACGAATAGAAATGTTGAATTGGATTACGAATATTGAGAAACATTGCTTTTTTTCAAAGATAAATATGTAATTTTTTAAAAGTCAAGAGAATGAAAAATGTTCAATGTATGATTCCATTATAATCGATTTTCACGTCTAATTTCATAAGATTACATCCAGCCATTTAGGCGTGATAGACAAACATTAGAACAAAACAAAAGCGAGATATAAGCCTACATTGTTCCTAATTTCTAAGTGATGACTTAGTTGAATAACTAAATATAAACTATATAATTATAGTTAAGGTATATATAGGTATAAACTAAATATATATAGGATAGCGTGTTCGGACACCGCGTCGATGGACGTAGGTTCGAATCCTAGCAACCGAGTCGGAGGTTTCTGTAGGGCTTTTTCGAAGTCCGCCTGACTAGCTACTATCCTCAAATTGAAATTCTGTCGCCAAATATCTGTTGGTGTATTCCGGCAGCTGCACGTGAGAGCCAGTCCCTCTTTAGCGTGTTTACCATATTAGACCACATTTCAACGCATTAAAAAAATGTTGGAGTTTTGCGTTCACTATGAAACTTCATTGAAACATCTCGTTAACCATAACCTGTATGAGATCGATGCATAAAAATCACTTACAAAATCTATAAATATGTCGTCAAACTTCAGTTATACATTGTCTTAATAAAAACAATTGTACTGTGAGTTATTACACTCGATAAATCGAAACATTTCACGAAAGTAATACACTATGGGAGAGTTTTTATCGTGTTTACAGTGCTTGAGTGCCTTACCACATTGGAACAGAATATCTTTATATATAAATTTCTTCTGAACGTGTGTATGTCACTGAACTCCTCCTAAACGGCTGGACGGATTTTGATGAAATTTTGTGTGCCTGTTCGAATGGATCCGAGAATGATTTAGATTCACAATTGGACCCGGTAGGTGGCGCTGCGGTTGAATTTTAGATATTTTTTTTATTATCACGGCAGGAGGACAACGTCTGCCAGAGCCGCTAGTATCATATAAAATTATAAAAATGAGACACTATGTAATACGGGGTCATTCAAGTATTACGTAAGCACTGAGGGTCCTTGATTTGCTTATTTTTGATGACATAGGGGATCTGGGTGATGATTACGTCAGCAGTAGCTATTTACTGAATTAGAACAGATTCGAATATACTTATATAAATGTTTACGTAATTATGGGGGGAGGGTAAAGAACAATGCTTACTTTTGCTGACCTGGGGGAGGGGGCGGCCAGAAATTACAAAAATTCTGCTTACGTAATACTTGAATGAATCTTATACACTTATATTATTAACTTATCCTTATATATAACGTGACTCTGTTATAATATACATTTGGATAAATTTATTATTATAGACATTTATTAACTAAATATGAAATAGTGAATTACAAAAAAAAATAAATATAACAAAAATTATTAATATAGATGTAAATATAAATACAAAAAGATTGTAAATGAAACTGAAGCGTAAATTGTAATGTTCACAGTATGGCCAACTTGCTTGCCAAGTTCCGGATAGATTATTCGTCGCTAACAATGGTGCAGGACATAACGGATCCACCACAGGCGGATACTAAAATGTTTTTCGATCAAATAACCAAGAAATTCACAGATGAAACACGACCCCCAGGTAAATTGTCTTTTTAAATATCTAGGGATTTAATAGCATTATTTTAATTAGTAACTAGCGGGCCTGACAGACGTTGTCCCGCCCTGACTATAAAAAATCCTTGGCAAATTATATACGAAAACGTTCCCCATGAATCACTTTATCCACTGGTGAAAACCGCATGAAAATCCGTTCAGTAGTTTTTGAGTTTATCGCGAACAGACAGACGCGGTAGGGGACTTTGTTTTATACTATGTAATGATGATTAACGTTTCCTTGTTTCCTTGAAATTACAAATAACTGATAACAGTGAATATTATAGTGGAATGTTGTCGACTCATAGCATACCAGATCAAAGGTTAATTACTCGCAGTATTCTAGGATATGACACTTTATGGTTACATTTATACATATAAAATAATTATAGCAAAACAAATACTACTAAACAATCAAGAGAACCTAAGTTAAAGTTAGTTCTAAGACTTTCAAAAGTATAAACACAATCGTAATAAACCTCGGGGCAATGACCGGTGCAACAAAAAGCTACAATGGGCGACCTGTAGTTAATAACTTTTTATAATAAAACGGGCAATAAACCCTTTTGTTTTGTTCCTGACATTGCCTTTCAAGTGAAAGTGAAATCAACCGGCGGTCATTGACACTGTGCTTTAACATAGACACGTAGAGGATTGTGTATAATTTTTGTATTTTTCTATATAATTAAGTCAAATATTAAGCACCTACTTTTTTAATTGATTTAGAACGAGAATCGAGTGCAGAGTAACTTTCATAAATATTGCTACTGTCTACATTCAGCCTGTATATAAGATGAATTATAACTATAATATATAACAAATAAATACTTGAGTAACTTGATTGACAAAGGTGTTAATTTGCAGAAATCCATCATTAAATATTAATGTAAAATAATAAAATTATTTAGTATTTTTATATTATACTTATAATTCATTTTAATATGTCTGCTATCAGTCGACAATTGAGGAAAAAAGGAATTTTTGCAGTAGCTTCAATTATACCCATAACCGAATTTATAGTTGAACATACAAATTATATTTTCATTTACTATATTACATTTGGACTGTTTACGATTATTTATTCGGTTTATTATATTTCAGAATGTCGAATAAGTGAAACGGAGCTATTGACTTTGGCTGAAAAGACAAACAGGCAACTGCGGTTAAGAGAACTTCTTCTCGCTAATTCCAAAGACTCCCAACTCGTTGTTATGTCACTACCTATGCCGAGAAAGGTAAGATTATCAAACTTAGTAAGATATTATCACGTAATGCAAAGTAAATTAATAATATTTTCGTGGTATTACCATAACCGTATTCAACCAATGATATAATAAGTAAAAAGGTATAGATACTTTACCTACATGGTATTTCGACAAAACAAATGGCACGATAACGCACACATACGTAAAGTAATATTTTAACGCCGCACTGTCTTAGACAAAATGTGGAAGTAAGATGGCATATTATGAATATCGGTGGTGAAAAAGAAACAGTTAAAAAATGTATTACTACTTGGGTTTTTTTTTTGTTAAATCTCAAGATAATTATCTAAATTATTTGAAAAAATATTTGTTCTACAAAACGTATGGTTTGATCAAAGAGTCCCCTCCTTGTAACATGTATCTATAATGAGGTCATCAAAAATGATTACTAACCAGTTGATTTTTTAAATTTTTTATTAGTTAATATTTATATAATTTAAGAGTCATATTGTCCTACAAATCGCGTGGTACGTTATCCCGGTCCTACGCTCAGAAATGGTTAAATATTTTTTCTAATAATTTCGATAATTATTAGTAATAAGTTTTTGAGAATCATCAAATCGACATATTTTATCCTTGCTACCTCTGTTAGGTACCACAATCGAGAATTTTCGCACAGGAAATTGTTGGGCGTCTCATCGAAACGAGCTTCGTAAAAATTAGCTTGATAGTAATCAAGTGCAAAAATGGACCCCGGATCCTGGACTATATCCAAAATTTCATGATCAGTTTCTTTTAATAGGTTCTAAGTTTGACCAAAATCTCATTTCATGTTGAATGACTATGGGGGTTAATATCGTAAACACGTTAAGCCTAGGCTGTTGAGGTTCTCAATTCCAGTTGCCGGAACACACCGACCAGTGCCTGGAGACAGATTTTCAACTTGAGGGTAGTATTTAGTCAAACAGACTTACAAAAAGGCCTACAACCATGTTATAATTTTATCACGATGTCTTCCTTCACCGAAAGCTCCGACCCCGTTGCGAGGATCCGAACCTGCGTCCATTGACGCGGTGTCCGGCAAGCCATCATTGCTTTAGTTGAGTAGTTAAGGCCTGAGAGCAATAAACGAACAAACTCACATCCGCATTTATAATATTACTAACTGTTCCCGCGACTTCGTCCGCGTGGAATAGTTACTTTGGGCTAACGGTAACACGCAGCGAAACCTGTAAAAATAAAACAAAATCCCGATTTTGAAACATTCTTCATTGGACCTCCGCTCCTATTAATCGTAGCGTGTGATATATAGCCTATAACCTCCCTCGATAAACGAGCTATCTAACAATGAAAGAATTTTTCAAATCGGACCAATAAGTAGTTCCTGAGATTAACGCGTTCAACCAAACAAACAAACAAACCCTCCAGCTTTATAATATTAGTATAGATTTAGGATAATATATATAAACGCAAAATATTAGTAAATGTTTCCGTAAGTCAAGTTTACATAAGCATATTTGTTTATATTCAGGGTTCGATATCTGCTCCTCTATATATGGCGTGGCTCGAGGTACTTAGCCGCGATCTGCCGCCAATGTTGTTCGTTCGAGGGAATCACACTTCCGTTCTCACCTTTTACTCCTAATAATTTAACTTATTTCTCTCCATAATGTGTGTATTATTTATAAGATACCTGTGAAAGTATTTTAAGTGTACAATTTATTTGTTAAACATCCTATAATTTTAGTATTATGACAATTGTAAATGAAAAATATATGATATCAATGAAGTCCAGCGTATACCAGAGGCTTAAGTGACGGTAATCCTATATCCAAGTTATTAATATTACTTGCAGATTATTATTAAGTTTATATGAAATCTATTCAAGAAAAAATGTACTTTTCAACCTGACACCGTTTAGGCAACCTTTTAAAATAAAACTGGATACTACGCATCTACTACGCTACGCATGCAACTACGCTTACTACGCATCCAGTTAATTCGCGATTTATGAATACCAACCAACTTTTTAAATATTCATCTATTAGCTACAACTACAGACTACAAATTTACACATAATTTGTTTATGTGTACGTCTCCATGTTTCCAGGTCATTTACTTAAATTATTATACCATGTACAAAAACGATACTTAATTATTGTCTAATTAACTTGTAAACTTATTTATTTCTAATAAAAAAAAGTTTCATAACTAAATATGTCAACGTTCAAATAACAAAATGATTCAATTATTTAACATTCAACTTATACATTTTACGTTTTAGATATACGCCGTATTTTTTATATAGTCTCATAGCCTATAAGTTTAGATTCGTTTTGTATTCCATTGGTGCAGAAACTGAAATTTGTCACTACACCTAATGTTTTAAGTGACTGTAATCTGTTATATTGAATAATTATTTTTTCTTTCATGTACATAGTTTTTAATAGCGTTATGACAACTGTATAGGGTACATGCCCAGTGAATGAACCATTTAAGTAATTTCAAGCAAAGCAATATTACAATGACTATTTGTTGTAGTAAAAGTAAATTTTCATACATTTTGTAAAAATTCATTCACATCACTCTCCGTAAAACCTGTAAATTTTAATTATTGTAACAAATAGAAATCTAATGTTTGCTTAGTTTTATCAAAATATGTTTTTAAGAACTGGACTGGAGTATATACCCAATACTTGTATACCAAATATTTTGTAATGAATGCACAAACGAACCAAATACTTATGTTGTGATATTACTGAACAATTAGTATTAAGTAAAAAAAACTATAAATACTACTTACTTATTATAATTAGTGTCTCGTGTAAACATTTGCTTATTTATATCTGAAGCTGAAATAACAAGATCGCAATTGTTAGCAATGCTAGGTAACACCTAAATAACTCTCACACTCAGAACATGATAAAAAGGGTGTTTTTTTATCTAATTTAATATTGTATCAGTCTTATATAGAATAAACTGGGCAGGTCCTGACGTTGGAAATAATATTATAATCATTTTTGGTATAAAATAAAATCTAACATACTAACGTAATTTTTATGACAGAAAGACAAAGCCATGTTAAATATTAAATTTATTAACAATTCCATTGTTTGTTTTAATGTCAATTCTTATTCACCTAATTCTCATCACTATATATTATGTTCGACGTTCTAATTCACGTATTAATAAATAAATATATAGTGGTTACACTGGTTTTTTCTTCTCTCGAAATGACTACGCTGTTGACCTAGGAAGGTCTTAACAGCTTCACCGGACTACGGTTACACTGGTGCTTTATATTGAACCAAGCATAGGTCAATTAATATCTATAATCAAGGGCATACGTTATACATTGCACTTAATATTATTTTTAATACTTTACTAGCGGGCCCGGCGGACGTCCCGCTCTAATAATAAAAAAAACCTTGCCAAATTATATACCTAACTAAGCCTTCCTCATGAATCACTTATCTACTACATTGTACCCAGTGTTCTTTTTTATACTTTATTAGCGGGCATGGCGGAAGTTATCCCGCCCTGATAATAAAAAAAACATTAACAAATTATATACCAAAACCTTCCTCATGAATCACTTTATCTACTGCCCATGAATCATCCGTGAATCCACCCATGAATCCGTTCAATAGTTTTCGAATTTTTGCTAACAGACAGACGTGGCAGAGGACTTTGTTTTATAACATGCAGTGATAGGTTATTTTGTTTGTCCACAATCTGATCTCATGTCAATCTCATGTCATGTCATGTCTCAATTGACGATATGGTCTATGGTGGTAAATACGCTAAACCTAGTGGAACTAGCTCTCATATCAACAAGTGCTTGGCGACTTCTATCAAACACCTAATATACGCAGATACATATTACAATATACATCCTAGATAGTAGTCAACATAGAACAAGCAATGGTGATAATCCTATGAAGAGCCCGTCTTGATGTATATTAAATATTTACGGGACTCAACATCACAACTTTTATGCTTTATGACGTCACAAAGGCTATCAAAAAATGTATTACGCATAATGAAAGAATCATCGTAAATTAAAATATTTATTATAGCGATCTTCAAGACAATATTTAGTACATTATGTCACGTTTTTAAAGTAGTACGTAAGCAGTAATAGCAACTTATACAGCAGGTGTTTCAAGCTAGTACACAAGAATATACCTAGTAATGCCAAACTGGCCAAACTTGCCTGTAGTGGCCACAGAGTATGTTTTAGAAGTAGAGGGTCACTCGATTTTTTAAATCAGCACCTTAAAACAAACTATTTAACCTTTAGAACAATATCTATATTTATTTCAATGAAATAATATTAGAGTACACTTTTTATGTCTAGTCGCCAATATGTTAGAAAAATAACAAGGGATCCAAAATTACATAACAGCGTCATCTAGTGATATAGGTCATAAAAAATATAATAAATTATTTACAAACTAGCGGGCCCGGCAGACATCGTCCCGCCCTGATTATGAAAAAATCCTTGACAAATTATATACTAAAACGTTCCTCATGAATCACCCTATTCACTGGTGAAAACCGCATGAAAATCCGTTCGGTAGTTTTTGAGTTTATCGCGAACAGACAGACAGACAGATGCGGTAGGGGACTTTGTTTTATACTATGTAATGATAACAAAGAAGTGTAGTCCGGTGCAGCTGTAAATGCCTTACTAGGTCAATAGCGTAGTCAGTTCGAATGAAAAAAAGAGGTATCAAAGAAGTGAAAAGACTGTGGTAAATATCGTTCCATAGGACGAGACGTCGAGTCGCATTGTGTCACAGTCGGCTTCCAATTAGGGCACCTATATGACGCGGCCACAAGGGAAATATCGATTCAATTTCTGTAGCCATTACGTAGTGACGGTATAATTTATCAGTCGTGGAAAAGACAATAGTCTTACCGTTTCATAGCCTCCGAGAAAAGCTGGAAATACAAAAAAAAACAACCAACTTTCTTTTTATTCAGACCGATCCATGACCACTTCATTATAATAACAATATCTACAAGTATAACTAAAGAGACTACGAATATAATAGTTATTGCATTCTTTACTATTCACATCTCATAAAATACAATTATAGCCTCGGTCATTTTAACCACAGAGGTGATATTTTTATAACTTTTTTTTATAATTAGACTGACTTGCAAGAATAATGACAGCATGTGATGTTGATTAGTGTACAATAATAATATACAATATAAAAATTATGAAATAGTATATATTGTGTTTTTAAACATTTGAATAGATAGAAATCTAATGACGTACACAGTCGAAAACGTCCTGAACAACAGATCTTTAGGTAAATAATAAAATACAGTACTTATTAGAAAAGAACATGAAAAGATAAAGCAGATCGAGTTTCTTGCCGGTTCTTCTCGATGACTGGGTTGTTTTCCGAACCGGTGGTAGCTTTGACGTTCATAAGCGCCTTCTCAGGGCCTAAATGGAATAAAAGATATTTTGATTTTTAAGAAGCTCCTCACAAAGTATTAGAATGATTTGATTAGGGTTTCAAGTAATAATTGTGATATTGGAATAATAATCTAAAGTATATCAACCCTATTGATTCAGACTTGATGTGGATTTTGTTCATTGACATATAAAAACACTATATGTCAATGACTTTCTAAATAAATCATTATTGTTTTAAGAGTCATAACATTCGCGTATCATACACGTTTTTTAATGTAGGGCTCAGCTTTCCATTGACGTCCGTCGAGTTGGGGGTTGATATTTTTTTACAGAGAGGTTACGTTATTATAAGCACACACGCAAAGTTTTAACATGCGGAAACGCGTAGGTTTTGAGAAAAAAATAATCGAAAATGCAAAAATGCAATGCAATTTGCAATGTTTACGAAATCCTTACCACAGATTATATGTAATTCTCGTCATTGAACGTTTCGTTTTACCTAAGGTTAAGTTGCCATACGTTTGGTAACATTTTATTTTATACTAGCGGGCCCGGCAGACGCTGTCCCGCCCTGACTATAAAAAAAATCTTGACAAATTATATACTAAAACGTTCCCCATGAATCACTGTATCCACTGATGAAAACAGCATGAAAATCCATTCAGTAGTTTTTGAGATTATCGCGAACAGACAGACAGACAGACGCGGTGGGGGACTTTGTTTTATACTATGTGATACATTTACCAATAAAATTATATTTTGTACTCATTTCAATAGTTTTAAGGCACACATATAGGCCGCGGCAGCGGTCAGCGAGCGCGTTGGATTGCATACGAAAGTATCCACTTATTAATAATTTTAATTGTCGGTTAGGTTAGGTTAGACTTGCGAAAAAGAATAACGCGAGCCGGCCGAGGTGCAATGAGTACAAAATATAATTATTTTGTAAATGTATATAAAATTAAATGTTACCGTATGGCAACTTAAACTAAGGTAAAACGAAAAGTTCAAAGACGAGAATTACATATAATCTGTGGTAAGGATTTCGTAAACATTGCAAATTGCATTGCATTTTTGCATTTTCGATTATTTTTTTCTCAAAAGCTAAGCGTTTCCGCATGTTAAAACTTTGCGAGTGTGCTAATAATAATATTACCTTTCTGTAAAAAAAAAATCAACCCCCGACTCGACAGACGTCAATGATAAACTGAGCGAAAATTACCTCATAATTAAAAATTTAAAAACTCGAAATGGGTGGTTTCCGCAAGTTTTCCTTTTAAAGGGGGGTTGTACCCCTCCCCCCTTCCCCCCAACCCAATCTCAACCCTCAATTCGACGAACGTCAATGGAAAGTCGTACCAAATGTAGTCTTGTTAATGAGACAGTACAGGGCTATGAGTGGAAAATGTCGATAGTATAAAACTTTCAAGCAAACTTTCTGATATCAAAATCATTGTCTTCAAACTATTGTTTTTGGTATAAAATTCTTAAGTACTAACGCCGGCTCGCGCTATTTTTGTTTCACAAGTCTGTTTCACAACACAAAGGCAGAGCGAGCCGGCCGCGGCAGCGTTCGGCGAGCGAGCTGCGTTTTGTGTATTAGCAACTTGGTGATTTTTAAGTTAAAACAGAACAATATCGTTTTGGTTTGGTTAGCTTGCGAAAAAGACAGCGGTGGTGTTAATGTTAATACGTAAGTACCTTTTTGTTTTTTTTCTATAAAGGTAAGTTGGTACTTGTGTGATAAATGCACCGCGGTAGCGGCCGGCGAGCGTTATTTTTTTCGCAAGTCTAACCTAATCGAAAATGTTTTGTTTTAACTTAAAAATCATCAAGTTGGTAATATACAAAATTACCAATGATTGTTCGGAAATGACACATAACCTCAAAACTTTGTTTATAAATATCTTAGTAACTATGACTTTCTGCGGGGAGGGGAAATCACCCCTTTCCCCCGCTGTTCCCTTCCCCTTCAATCTTTATATCAAGATGCGAATTTCAAATGCACCCCTTTAAAACACTTTTAGATTCCAAAATACTTTATTTAAAAACAAAGTATTCAATAAGATTTAGGTGGAAAATGGGTTGATATAGAATTTAAGATAGAATTTCCTTGTTTTTTCTTTCACGACTGCTTGATCTTTTATTTTGGTTAGGTTAGGTTAGACTTGCGAAAAAAATAACGGCCACGCTGCATTAAATACACAAGTACTGGTAAATTTAATGCCCATTCTTATTCTACCAAGTTACTATAACTTCGGAATATACTTACCAATACTAAAAGAAAACGCTTTATTCACAAAAAAAATAAACTCACTTTTGAGCAAAAACTTAGTCATATAAATAATCTAGCCACATTATTTTGAAAATTATTTACAAGAAATTGCTAATGTATTTTTAGCTCGGTATTTTCAAAATCAGCAAACCAAGTAATCGATATGGTTTGTTTTTTGACAGATTTCTTTTATTCCCACTAGCGGGACCGGCGGACGTTGTCCCGCCCTGATAATAAAAAAAATCTTTACAAATTATATACCTAAAACCTTCCTCATGAATCACTTTTCCACTGATGAAAAATACATGAAATACTGTTTAGCAGTTTTTGAATTTATCGCAAACAGACAGACGTGTCAGAGTACTTTGTTTTATAATATGTAGCGGTTATATTATTTTGTACGTGGTAGAGCCACGCTGAAACTATTACTATAATAGGTCGGCTCGCCCGCGGTACTACTACCCTCTCATAGAAAACCGACGTGAAGTAAAAGTGCTTGCATTGTCGCGTTTTGTTCGGTCAGTGAGAGCGCCGTAGGCCCACCTCCCCTCCGCTGTCCCTCTCCCTCTCCCTCTCTCCCACCCCTTCTCCCCAAAGGGTGGCAACGCACTTGCGACTCCCCTGGTGCTGTTAGTGTCTATAGACGGTGGTGATCACTTAACATCAGGTGACCCACCTCTTCGTGTGCCTCCTATGACATAAAAAAAATCCGATATTACTAATTGGAATATTTAAGTAAATGTAAACAATGCAAAGGTAAAGAATATATCAAACTCAAAACACCATTAATCACGTACAATAATTGATGCACTAAAGGCTTACTTTTAACCCCAGTTCAAGTAGGTATACTGAGAAAAACATACAACACATTAATGTTGGGAATGATCGATTGTACTGTAATCGACCAGTTTCAAAAGACCTCTCATCACTGCTGAGATATTCAGCATGTTGATTTCATGGTCCGATGAAAAATGGTGGGGAAGTTCTTATTAAAATGGTGTTATACTTAAGGGTAACCGGAGAAGAGCGGTCTTGAGGCAGTCGAGACAAGACACTCGTTGCTCGCGTTCATTGTGCTAATTATTCCATCGCTTTAATTAACTCTTATTAAAACGTTTTGACTTTGTGACATAGAATCAAATAATTTATTGTTTTTAAGACCGTAGAATGCCAATTCACTTAGTAAAATTACAATGAATGTCCACCTTTTAAGTGACTGTGGTAAGATCGGTGAGTTCTATTATTTACTATTAGTACATTGTTGTTTACTTTTAAAATATTTTTTTTTCTTGAATATATATTAGTGTGCCTAATATAAACATAATTATTATTGATAGTGACCAACATCAATTAATAACTATAGGAACCCCAAAATATATTGGAAAACCATTGATATGTATTTTTCATTACTACTTCGATATATTTATGAACTAAGTGTGTCGTGTGAAACAAGTTTCAGTTTCGATTCTATTTCTAATTCCATTTTATATGTGAAACAAATGTTGATAAGTATTTAACCATACACAGTTTGATGTCCGTGCTCTGATGAGAATAACAATATAATAAACTTTATTTCATGTTAATCAAATTATGTTTTGTAAGATATTAAAACCTGAATAAGGTGGTAAATTAGTCAATGTTCAAATAAAATTTACGTGTTTGAAGTTACTACTATTTAATCTTAATATATATATTTCTTGTGTCCGTGTGTATGTGACTGAACTCCTCCTAAACGACTGGACCGATTTTGATGAAATTTTTTGTGTGTGTTCGTGGAGATTCGAGAATGGTTTAGATTCACAATTGGACCCGGCAGGTGGCGCTGCGATCGACTTTTAGGATTTTTTTTGTTTTCAAGGCAGGACAACGTCCGCCCGGTCCGCTAGTATTATATAATTTATATATCTTTATATAAATAATTATTCTGTACGTGTGAATGTCTGAACTCCTCCTAACCTCCTAAGCGACTGGACAGATTTTAATGTTTTTTTTTTGTATGTCCAGGTGGATCGGATCCGGTAGGTGGCACTGTGATTTGATTCTATTTTTTTTTATTATTAAGGCAGGACAACGTCCGCCGGGATCGCTAGTAATATATATACAAATTGCATATTATATACTTATATACATGTACTAGCGGGCCCGGCAGACGTTGTCCCGCCCTGATTATGAAAAAATCCTTGACAAATTATATACTAAAACGTTCCTCATGTATCGCTCTATCTATTGGTGAAAACCGCTTGAAAATCCGTTCGGTAGTATTTGAGTTTACCGCGAACAGACAGACAGACAGACGCGGTAGGGGACTTTGTTTTATACTATGTAATGATATACTAGCTGCATCCGTCGACTTCGCATAGGAGTGAAACTAATGTCCCCTATATAATACGACTATGTAATCAAATAAAATGAAAGCTGAACAACTGAACATCAATATGTCAGTTCTGTCCATAACACTTTTCAAAGCGATTTCCAAAACGTGACATACTAAAATCACCTAGGAGTCTATCGCCTTGTGTGTTGTGGTCAGTACACGTGTGGGTACAGATCTCTGATATCGCGCTATTGCTGGATACTTACTGATTGAATTCGGCACGTAGTATGTCTATACGTGCCACTAAGCCCAGCATGCACTTGATGTATGGTAGCCGCGTTTTGTCGAACAAAACTGTCCTATCCTTCTGCACGCTAATTAATTAATCAACTGACCTACATTATCATTAAACGTATTAATTAGGTACTAGCTGTGTCCGCGACTTCGTCTGCGTGGAACTTTATGTAAAAAAACAGTTATTAATAGAATCGTCTAAATGTATTAAGTCCATTTACTTATCTACTTTTCTCTCGTACTTAAGTAGCGTCGTCATTATAATTACAATAACTATTGATAGAGTCAACCGATTGTAATGAAACAAATACTAAATGTTACTCGAGTATATGCCTTATGGTTGAAATATGAGGTTTTATCGTGAATTCAGTACTTTGGCAATGATGCGTGTACAAACCGACGAACAGACATTTCTAACAATGATTGTAATGTATTTTATTACTTATTCCTAAACACCTGCAACATTTTTTTTCACAAAAATCTATTAAGTACCACACTTTCGATTCACATTATTATTATATGTGTAGATTGGTTCTTTAAAATTTCCTATTTTATATGATTGTTGTTATTTTTTCTACAGATTGACTATCCCTTACAGTATACCCACTGTATTAATTTATCTAAGGAGTTTAGAAAATAGAAAATATTTACAATTGAAACACTACGTTTTCATAAGATCTTTGTTCAAGCGTTTTTAATTGTATGTGATTTCTCATACTACAGTCAATTTAAACGGTTAATTAAGTTGTCACAGTTAACCAGGCGTTATTTATTATGTCACGTGTATAAGGTACAACACTATCAATTGCATTGAAAATTGCTAGAGGGTTTATTTTTAGAATATAAATCTGATTTACCTACTTACACAATTCTACCAATGCCCGAAATCACTATTAGACTACTAAGTACGTATTAACAAGTAATTAAATACTAAACTGTTCTTTTTTTGCAAAATATTGAAAAAAAACAAAGAAAAACATAAAACACGTTTGCATAACCAATTTTTTTTACTCACAGACGTAATACTGCGATATTATACTAGCGGGCTCGGCGGACGTTCTCCTGCCATGATAATAAAAAACCCTACAATCAGACCGCAGCAACATCCCTAAAAATTTTCATCAAAATCTGTCCAGGTTTATAAAACTTCAGTTAAAATATATACACTAGTGGACTCGGCAGACATTGTCCTACCCTGAAAATAAAAAAAAGATCCTCGAATCAGATCGCAGCGCTTCCTATCGGTTCTAATTATTAATCTAAACCATCTAGACTTCGTCTCAAGGTCACAAAAAATTCATCAAAATCTGTCTAGCCGTTTAGGAGGAATTCAGTCACATACACACGTACAGAAGTATAATATACCAGGTGAATTTTTAGACAGTAGCAATATTTATGGAGGACACTCTGTACTCGATTCTCCTTCTAAATCAATTAAAAAAATAGGTGCTTAATATTTAACCAAATTATCTAGAAACATACAAAAATTATACTCAATCCTCTAAGCGTCTAAGTTAAAGCACAGTATTAATGACCGTCAGGTGCAACGAAAGTGAAGACAACAAAGGATAATTTTTCGAAGTTTGAACAAACAAAATGGTTTGTTGTCCGTTTTATTATCGAAAGTTTAAGTAACTTCGAGTCGCCGCTCGCAGTTTTTATCACCGGTCATTCAACCTAGGTTTATGTCAGTTCTTATCCATACTTTTGAAATCCTTAGAACAAATTTTACCTAAGGTTCTTTTTGTTGTCTATTAGTATTTGATGTGGTATTATTATTTTAAGTGTTAAATGTGACCATGAAGTGTTATATCTTAGAATATAGCGAGTGTCTAACCTTTCACCTGGTATACAAATATATATAGGTGAATGATAGAATAAAAGAACATCTGAATATATAATATGAACATCTGTTCATCTGTTGTACATCATTATGTGAATCTTCACATAATATAAAAGTAATGTGTTCATTCTTTAAGTCGTTACAAGATATGAAATTATTAACAGTTTTAAAAACGCCAAGAAGGAAGCGCAGAAGGAGTGGATCAGTTGAAAATGGGAGCACCAGGCGAAATGACACAACACCGGGCAACGATCAGGTATTGTAAACGTGTAACTTACTAACAAATTACAAGTATAAATTCCTGTTGAATTAAAAATGTCATCGCATTGTCTTTAATTAACATACTTTTGGAGAAACTATAAATATTTTATAATGATACCATGCAAAAACCAGTTTTCACTTTTGCATGTTTCTTTTCTTTTTATATTTCACTTCTAATTTGATAATGGGCTATTAAAAGAAAATGATGTCCCTATGTATCTTAAATTATTGTCTTCAAAAATACCTATTTGCTCTAAAATGAGATTGCATTAAAATGCCAACAACTATGTCCCCAATTGTACTACATTCAATAAACTATGTATTTTTTGTTAACAGAATAAACTGGATTTCTCTGGCGATGGTAAATCCAATCCAACACCCGAGTTAACTACATTCGGTGGAATCAAATTAGGATGGATACAGGTAATAAACACAAGAAAATTTAATTAAATAAATCTATAATTAAGGCTTATTGACAGATAACGCACAACTTAAACTGGCGAGTCTATGAGCATGAAATTATGTACAGGAATTTCTTGCATAACGAACCTTGGGAGAACTATTAGTTAGAGGATTAAAAACAGAATGATTCTTAAGGTATTGCAGATTGGAAATCAAAGCAGACACACAACTATTTACATTTTTTCCGCTGATATTTCAACTTATATGATCCAGTTCAATGTCTAAAAATTAATGTCCTAAACTTCATGTAAAGAGGAGTGTTGTTAAATTAAATTACGCTAGTGATAATTAATAATAAGTCGTTACAATTTGGTGTGAAAGCAATCGTAATGGTCGAGCGATTTGACCTGATGGAATGTCAAATCGATATCCAGAGGTTCCAATGTATACCAATGTTCCAATGTGTAATAACGAATTTTTCAGAATTCGCTTACATTTACTAATTGATATTGGTAACTATCGGCTGATGGTGAATGAAAACATCGAGAGGAAACCTGAATCTGAGAAATCTTTTCGTAATACTACCATACATAGACCACATAGAAGTGTGGATTTCTCGAAGTTTGAAATCGCCAATATGTCGTAGGCTGGCACAGCGTACTGATTATGCCCATAAATGCCTTCGGAAAGAGGCCTATATACACGCAATGGGTTCCTTACAGAATTAGGTGAAGATGACTAGAGTGTCACAGTCACTTCTTTGAATGACCGTTGCGATGTTTCATGGTTCTAGGGAGTTTTGATTCCGTGCTTACTAAACATTTGGGGTGTGATGCTGTTTCTGCGTATCGCATGGGTGGTTGCGCAAGCTGGTATTGGACTCACTATTGTCATCATAACTCTGTCTGGAGTGGTCTTCGTTATTACCACGCTTTCCCTGAGTGCTATCTGTACTAATGGCCAGTTGCAAGGAGGTAAACATATTACTAACGAGTTTTAATTTACTAAGGTAATATTAACCCCGAGCTAATTTACTATAAAATCCGCAAAGGAGTGTCTGCGTATTACCGTACATATGATATCTTTGTGTATTTTAAAATATTTTCAAATAGCTGAAGAGTTATATGTTAGTTAAACAATTTTAAGGTGCGAATGTTAATCTGAATGTTTGGTGTAAATAGAATGTATGCGTCATGTCATGACGAGAGATAAAAACTAATCAACTAGAATAATGTTGAGTATGATGGTGGACGGATATAGGAGTAGAGGAATACCGAAAAAGGTATGGATGAATCTGTGAAAAATGATATGTGTATAAAAGGTGTAAATATTGAGATGACATGTGACAGGGAAGAATGGAAATGAAGAATGAAGAGTGCCAATCCTACTTACGTGGGATAAAGATAAGAAGGTTATGACGATTCAAAAGATTTCAATGATATTTGTAGGTGGTAGAGTCACACTGAAGGTATTACTGGTTTCAGTATGAATGTGTCGGCTCACTCAGTTTACTACCACCCTCTCACGGAAAACCGACGTGAAGTAACATTGCTCGCATTGTTACGTTTCGTTCGGTCAGTGAGAACGCCGGATACCCGCCTCCCCTCCCCCAAACACAGGCTGGCAACGCACTTGCGACTCCCTTAGTGTTGCAAGTGTCTATGGACGGTGGTGATCACTTAAGATCAGGTGACCCACATGTTCGTTTGCCTCCTATGATAAAAAAAAATACAATTATATACATCGGTATAAATTTCTATTCTAATGTTAATATCGTTACTAAATATATACAGGACTAGAACTGTTCTGACTAAATATTTGAAGGTGGAGTCTATTATCTGGTATCAAGATCGCTAGGGGCTGAACTTGGCGCGTCAGTTGGTATAATTTTTGCTTTCGCAAATGCCGTCGCTGCCAGCATGAACACAATAGGATTTTGCGATTCCCTCAACGTTCTACTGAAAGAACATGGTCTCAAAATCATTGACAACAGCGCGAACGATGTACGGATTGTGGGCGCTATTGCACTTTTTGTCATGTGTGTAATATGCGCTGTAGGGATGGATTGGGAGACGAAAACGCAAGTAAGTATTTTTATATCATATGATTTTCGACAATATATTTAAAAATATAGTACCTAATATGTAAGTTCACAGTATACTTGGAGGTAAAAGTAATATCCACGTGTATTCATTAACATTTCAAAGATAAGTAACTAATGTTGTTTTTGGATTATACTGTGCTCACCATCAGGCACAGTACAGTCACTTTGCTGAGCTACGATAAAAAAAAAAAAAAAAAAAAAAAAATGCAATAGGTATGACTATTAAATTCAATGTCTGCTTACCGCGTGGGGAACTGCATGCATATACGGAGAATAATAATCGTTTTTATATCATAACTAGCTGACCCGCGCAACTTCGTCTGCGCCAAATCGGTTATTACCGGTTCCAATTTTATTTCCCGACGAAAAATCTTAAAAAAGTCTAGAATCCGATTATAGCGACACTTACCGGGTTCAATTGTGATTCCAAACTATTCTATATGTTTCGGCAAGAAATGTCTTCCCGGTGTCCCCTGGGTTCCTCCTCTGGCGTTCACCTCCGCGCCCTATTTACTATCCTCGCAATAACGCAGTAATTTTACGGGATAATAGTTTTTATTTCCCATTGTCTTCTAACCAATTACATCAATTAACATGCTGTAAAAAGTAAACTTTATCTCCCTGAAATTTTGGTTTTGATTTAGGTATTTGTTTTAATAAGATTTTGTAAAATATACATGAAACCTGTATCTAATAACTTTAGTAATTTGTAATTGTAACATTTTTTTTTCACATAAAAACAATTGTTTTGGCTGAGATATTAAACTCAGATATATAGTATTTTGTAAAGGTAATGTTGTAATGGTAATTAATATTGCTATGGATTTTATACCTTTATTTCAAATCATTCCAGCCTCGCACGCCATATTATAGAATTTTGATAACTTTAATTGCATTTATTGTGATCAATTATTGAAAATATATATTTACCAAAGTAAAAAGTAATCCAATATACCTTTTAGTGAAAAAAATTTCAAAATCGGAACAGTAGGTAGTGCCAGAGATTACACGGAACACCCAAAATCACAAACTTCAATTTTTAATATTGGAATGTCATAGATACGAATTGTACCACTCTCAAATCAGTCATGGGAGAGCCACTTTATAGGTAGTATTCAATTTTTTATTTCGTTTATCCAGATTAGGCTACTGAAATACACTAAAAGACAAACAAAACTTACAGATATCATGCCTTAAATAAATATGTGTATTTACATAGTACTATATACTAAATTACTGTTAGTTATTGTGTTATACTAAAGTTTAATTTTGTTAAAACTTATAAAATTCAGTCAAGTCACGAAACTTATAAAACCATGGCTTGCCTGAAATGATATATTTAATATATCCGGAAGCATATGATTTGCTTTTAATTTGGTTAGATACATTTTAGTTTGAGTTCCATAATGCAAACAAATCAGTCTTGTTTGATGACGATAAATCCTGAACATTGTTTTTATAGTGATCAATATATCCAGTTTGGAATCTATCCAAACTAAACAGTCTAAAACAATCTTCTTTAGCAGCTGTTTATCAACAGTTTTGTTACCCTGGATCCCACCATGTCCTGGTATCCATGCCAGAACTACATAAACTCCTAAACAATGACATTGATACAAATGTAATTTAGTAATAACTAGCGGGCCCGGCAGACGTTGTCCCGCCCTGATTATAAAAAAATCCTTGACAAATTATATACTAAAACCTCCACCGTGAACCACTTTATCTACTCGTGAAAACCGCATGAAAATCCGTTCAGTATTTTTTGAGTTTATCGCGAACAAACAGACAGACAGACGCGGTAGTGGACTTTGTTTTATACTATGTAATGATGATAACTGGGGACTTTAGAAAAAATCGGACTATGTTGAATAGTTTGTAAGCAATTTAGAGAATCTGTCAATATGATAGTTTGATCTACTTTATGCGGTAGTACATATTTGATAGCTTCTAAATAGCTAATTATATTTAATTGTAATTTGTCAATTATGTCAAAATAATTTTGTAATGTAGTGTCAAAAGTTCCAATAAGAACAAAAAACCCTTTCTTTCTTGGCTAACAATTTCATTCATACATTAAAAAATAAACATTTATATATATAGATTTTTTGAGCTAGGAACCCTCTCGGGCGTCCCCAGGACACCCTACAAAATTATTATCACAATCTGATCAGTAGTTTCGGCATGCATCGAAGACAAACATACAAACATTGATTTTTATATGTAACGATTATAACTAGAAAAACATATGTATATATTAGGTCTTTACCTATGAAATTGCCGTTTTGTATGAAAAAATTTAAACGAATTTTTTTCACATATTTTTTATTTGTATTAATCAAAGTAATCACCCATGCAATCAATGCATCTTTGCCAACGCAGTGGCAGTTTATTGATGCCCTTCTTAAAGAAATCAGCTGGACGGGAGGCAAAAAATTCTTCAAAGGCATTTTGTACTGCCTCTCGGGTGTTGAATTTTTTTCCCGCCAAGGAGTTATCCAAATTCTGGAAAAAGTAGTAGTCTGTAGGCGCAAGGTCTGGTGAGTGGGGCGGATGATGGAGAACTTCCAACCCCAGTTCTTGCAACTTGGAGACCGTCTGCTGTGCAGTATGAGGTCGCGCGTTGTCGTTCAGGAGCAGCGGAGACGAGCGATTGACCAATGCTGGCTGGAGATGTGCCAGCTTCTCCATCATTGCGTTCAGTTCTTCACAGTACACATCTGCAGTAATACTCACCCCGTTAGGTAAGAAGCTGTGATGAATCACATCGGCGCTAGACCACCAAATAGTGACCATTACTTTTCTAGGGGTAAGTTTTCGTTTAGGGCATTGTTTAGGTGCTGAACCAGGATCCAACCAACTTGCTGAGCGCTTGCGGTTAACAAACAGGATCCATTTTTCATCGCAGGTAACAATGCGGTTCAAAATTCCTTCATTTGTGTGTCTGTTGAGCAGTGCAAGGCACGTCTCGACGCGTACTTCGCGCTGGCGATCATTGAGTTTGTGGGGCACCCATTTGTCAAGGTTTTTTTCCTTGCCAATTTGACGCAAATGGACCAATATTGTTTTGACGCTAACGTCGAAAGCTGCTGCTAATTCAGCCGTAGATTGTGTATCATCAGCTTCCACAATCGCCTTTAATTCGTCATTGTCGACCAAAGTCTTCGGACGACCGCGAGGTTCATTTTTCAGGTCGAAATTCCCAGAACGGAAGCGAGCAAACCAATAACAGGTGGTGCGTTGGTTTGTAGTGTTAGCTCCGTAAACGTCGTTGATGTTGCGTGCCGCTTGTGCCACTTTGCTGCCACGACGGTACTCATATTCCATAATTACTCGAATTTTTAACGTATCCATGATGACAAAAAAGATTGAAATGCGATGAAAATGTAACACTAATCAATAAACAAATGACTACTTTTGGAAAAAGAATTCCATGTTTTTCAAATAAAATTAACATGAAATTAGAATTCTTAGCCAAACAAAAATTATTTTGATTTGAAATGGCCAGTACTGCAGAACGGCAATTTCATAGGTAAAGACCTATTATATAAATGTGATATGTGTATATAAAACGATAACTTATAACATAAGATCTTATTTTTGTTATAAGCAAGTACTGTGATTAAGATAATATTATTTTTGCTTTAGAATTTCCTCATCACTGTGATCGTGTTAGCTATATTCAATTACATAATCGGAGCATGTATTGGACCACAAAATGATACTGCTAGAGCTCAAGGATTCGTCGGTATTAATCGTAAGTATTCAGTTTAGTAGCAGTAATAAGAACTGAGGCAATTGATAGCAGAAAACACTACCAAAAATATCTTGTAATACATTTCACCTAAAAACATCCAAAAATATATTTCATTCCACAATTAGAATGTATCATTCATTACGTAACACGTAGTATATTTGAGTTTCTTGTCTCAAATGAATGAGTAACTCTTGGTTACCAAAATTTTCCATTACAAAATACTTTACTACATTTAAGTTTTTTTTAATGACAGCAGGTAAACGAACAGGTGGGTCATGTGATGTTAAGTGATCACCAACGTCCATAAACACTAACAACACCAGGGGAGTTGAAAGTGCGTTGCCAGCCTGTGTTTGGGATAAAGAGAGGGAAAGGGAGAGGAGAGGGGAGGGGAGGGGATGTGGGCGTCCGGCGCTCTCATGAAACGCAACAATGCATGCACCGTTGCTTCACGTCGGTTTTCTGTGAGAGGGTGCTACTACCCCAGGCGAGCCGACCCATTCATGCTGAAACCAGTACTTCAGCGTGGCTCTACCACCTACCATATAAGTATTTTAAAGTCCTTCATAAAAGTGGAAAAAATGTCAAGCAAATAGAAAATACAGTGAAATCCTTATGCCATATTTCGCGTTGCAGTTGAAATTGCGAAAATCAACTGGGTGCCTGACTTTCGATTGACTAAACAGGGCCACCATAATTTCTTCAGCGTTTTTGCGGTGTATTTTCCGGCTGTGACGGGAGTTCAATCTGGTGCCAACATATGCGGTGATCTAAAGGTTTTAAAGTCATATCATTTATTCCGTATTAATAGATTCCATGTTCCGGATTATTACTGTTTCAATATAGGAATGGACGTTACTTTGCAATTTCGTATGGTATAGATTGGACGCTGTAACGTCGCACTGCAACAGAGAACGTTTTATTTTATTTCCACAACGTTTACCCGAAAAAGTTAAATTTGATTCTAGTAATTGATTATTTCAGGTACACGTCCAGCAAATAAAATCAAACGTTTTCTGTTATAATAAGACAAATAATTTCCACTGTAATATTTAATTATGGATTTCTGCATAGTAATGTCTTTATTAGTCATAGATTACTATTTGTCTGACCCCGCTATAATACTAAATACGACCAACGCTTACGTATTAAGCTAATTCCGTTTGACTCATTTTAAACAAAAAGACGCGCTTGAATAAAATTAATACGTAAGACAGTTTTAAATGAATTTGTCTTTATCAATAAATTATGACTCTCACTGAGGAATGTTTTAGAATCTTTTTCATGCTAAATTATTTTTTCGAAATTAACACGACCAAGTAAATTAACTGAAAGAATATTTACAAAAAAATGCATAATTACTATTATAGATAAATCAACTTGCTGTTGTCTAACCCCCGGAAAATTATTGCTGATTACTTGTCCTTTCTGTGCTCTTATCATTTTATGAACTGTCTAATTTTAAACGACCGAGTCAAATCCTCATCAGTGGTAGGTAACTATGTGCAAGAAAATTCTCCTTTCGGCAAATATTTTTATGAAAATTTTCATAGATAAGCAATAATTACCTTCCATGATCCATCAATCAACCTACAAGATTTATATGGTAACGCTATATAATATGTTTGCTGTGTGGCCATGATTTTATTTCTGGTTTTATGGTTCTGTGTCTGAATGTTAAATATCCTATATATGTATATATATCAGTTGTTTAGTTACCATAATATTATTAGGAATTTTTTTTTAATGAACTACTCCTTCTTATTATTATTTTTATATTAAGAGTTTATTTAAAAATAAGTGCCCGAACCGGCTTCGCGTGCCTGTACTAAGACGAAATATTTGCTGTCCAGTACGACCATTTATTGAAATAAAACAGCAGATGAACTATTGAACGTCAATCTGCCAATTCTGTCAATATTTTTTTTTTTAGATTTCCCTACTGTTGCCTGTATCACATGCTCAACTTTACCCCAAACTTTAACCAAAATTTTCCACTTTCCTATAGGATTTTTCAAACATTTTCCTTTATACATACCATGTTCTAACAATTACAAGCGCGATAACAAAAGAATTTGCCAAATAGGTTCAGCCATTTTGAAGTGATGCGCTTAAAAATACATTCGGCAATTGATCTTTATTTATATAAAATAGTTAAACTTGGATAATGTCAATATAAATGTGGATATATACCTATATTTGAGATTTCATCCCTTTCAGCTTCTATCAGCTTTGTTGCTTACTACACTAAAAAAGTTAATTCGTTTTATTTCAAAGTGATCTCAACATTGTTTACATTATTTGTAATTAATTTTATCACGAACGTTCGCAATTATATGCTCTTGTAAAAATATGTTCTAGGATCCAGCAACAGCAATTCCAAAAGGTACACTACTAGCACTGGTCATATCAATCACCAGTTACTACGTTATGGCTATACTGTCTGGGGTCGGAGCCTTGCGTGACGCTAGTGGCAATACTACAAACATGACCATAGCAGCGCTAGAGGCTTGCAAACCTGATTGTGAATTTGGTTTACACAATAATTATGAGGTCAGTACTTTGTTGAAATACGAAGTAGCTAGGTATATTCTTATTATATGCAAATTTTGGAAACAAAGTTCCTCGACGCAGCTTATGAGAACAGTTGACTGATAGAAATTAGCGCTTAAGGAATAAGCATTATGTCTCCTCCATTTAACATTTTCTCCCTCTGTGCCTCTTTCTATTATATACGAGTTTTTATGTATGCATGCGAATATGGAAATTCGAGTAGACCTGCATCGTGCGCTTACGTTTGTATAATCGCAATACGGAACGCGTGGAAATTCCATTAAAGCTTATTTTTATTTATCATTTTTTTAATGTAAATTATAATTAATTATTTGATATTTAATATTAAATTAATATTTTTTATACTAGCACGCCAAAGTGCTTAGACTGTACTGGTAAGCATAGCAGAATTAAAAAATAATGGCGTGTATAATAACCCAATGACCGCTGGATACTAAATACACACCTGCTGTTGTCAGAACGCGACATGCCTAAATATGGAAAGTGATATTCCCAGTCGAACGTAACCGTCATGAATGTACAATGGTATTATCTATATTAACGTATCATTTCCCACTATTCATATATATCCCCAGTTCTATAATATACCATATAGGTGGTACTATTATAACACTTCTCAAGTCCAGGTTTCTTCCTAATATTTACCTTCATCATCAGCCGATATACTATATTACAGTAGAGTCTCACTAATCCGGCACACCTACAAACGTGGAATTTACATTGCATCAGTCAAACCACTCGATCACCACGAGTATACATTATTTATTTCAATAAAATTATGTTGGAACAGGTAATGCAAATGATGGCGTTGTGGGGTCCATTGATATACGGTGGTTGTTGGGCGGCGACCCTCTCGACGGCTTTAACGAACCTCTTGTCCGTACCGCGACTGATACAAGCTCTCGGAATAGACCGAATATACCCTGGACTTATTTTCTTTTCGAAGCCTTACGGAAGATATGGAGAGCCTTACAGAGGATACGTTCTTACATTTTGTGTATCGCTGTTGTTTCTCCTCATAGGTAAGTAATAAACCCTTATCTATGCTAATAGTCTAAGACTGTAGAAATTCTTCGTTTGAACTTTGTAGGAATATTGGAATCTTTAGAGCTATCAGTCAGTTCTGAAGAATTATGTTTGCATTCTATAGCGTACTAGTTTTTGCCTTCGGTTTCGCTCGCGTTAATGTAGATTTCACCTATCCCTCAGAAAGAGTACTTTTTTCTGGATGCAAGGTCATGATGATCGATTTAGTGGTTCAGACATGAAAGCATAACAAACAAACAAAAAAACGAACATTTACACATTAATTACGATTTACTGAAGAAGATCTAATATCAAGCTACAAGTCTTCGGAGCATAGTAATTACCATGTAAGCGTACGCTAATTAGGAACAAAGCAATGGTGCCGGCAGGCCGTTGCTACTATGTTATGGTATGGTTGCTACGTAGGGTATAAGGGTTAATGGCAGATCGATCGTCCGATGAGAACCGAGAATTACCGAAAAAGGCCGAACTATAAATGCGCAGTCGGTTCCCTACGCAATAGTCGTGCTTTATAAGCGCTATAAGAATTTTTTCTAATTATATTTTAATGTTATAGATTATTACTGAAATTATCAAGTAGGTAATAATTTTACAAGTGCCCTGTTAGAACTTTCCATGGAGTTTTTGTGGCATCTCAGAATTTATGCACCGTGGTATTTTGCCCATCCATTTGTGCACAATAACCGATGTATATTACGTAAAATACCACTAATATTACAAAATATAAATATAGAGAAGTAACACGATATATAATCCACGACATGACAAATTAAGATACCGCCAAAAAATCCTATAAGGGATTTGTAACCTATATTTGCAGATATTGGAAGTCATAAAACTTAAACGCATGTGAAACCCCTAGGTGTAGCTAGTAAAATATAAAAAAATAATATGAAGACAATAACGTTATAGTCAATTTACACCATTTAGAGTTTACTGTGAACGTACTTTAGATAAGATCGTGACAAGTTTGTTCTAGCAAATTCTCTTAGGAAAGGTGACTCATGCAAGTTACGCTTACTGTTCATTGCAGACTCTGTGACTATCAATACAACCGTAAAATATTGACGAATGGTACATATCTGCTTTTGTTTTATAGAATAATAATTATTTTTGTTTTAGCCGATTTGAACACTATAGCACCATTGATTACAAACTTTTATCTGGCTTCATACGCACTAATAAATTTTTGTACGTTTCATGCTGCATTCGTTCAACAGATTAATTGGAGACCTACTTTTCGAGTAAGTTTTTTAACGCTATTAATTTTTTTTGTAGATTTTTATATTGTAATATATTAATTAAAAACAATATTTATTTATTTAAAAGATACAATGAATTGCATAAGTACATAAATATATAGAATATAGATCATCAGCCTGTAAGACTTCCATTGCAGGGGCATAGGCCTTTTCCCGAAGGAAAGTATGAGCGTTATCACCACGCGAGCCCTCGACGTATTGACGATTTCAAACTCTGAGAAATCCACAGTTCTATATTTTTCCCACATACGGTAGTACTACGAGAACATTTCTCAGGTTCAGGTTTCCCCACGATGTTTTCCTTCACCACCAGTGGATAGTGTTACCAATTTAAATTAGTAAATGTACGCGAATTCCTAAAAATTCCTTAATACATGCCGGGCTTCGATCCTGCGGACATCGAAATAATATTCCACCGGTCAAACCACCACGACTTAAATAAATAAATAAATGTATCCAATATAGATACATGGCGTTGATTAATAGGTGACCCGTATATTGTTATCAAACGACGATCAAATGTTTTATGCAATGGTTGAATCTTCAAAGATTCGATTTTCATATACGAGTACCTACATATAACTCACGGCACAAACATTAGATGGGAAGCGAGCGTCAACAAAACATGAATATTCACACATCTTATACTGAACAAGTATATCTGTAAAAAAAAACAAAGCATACCCATATATAATATTATAAAATACCTCCTGCCATCATGAATAATTCAAGAATTGTTGGAAATAATAGACTAAATAGGTGGAAGTTTTGGATAAGATATTGTTTTCTAAAGAGACAGGCCCTTGGCGCAATAAAAATTCCTTTTACTGAAATACGTAACAAAATAATCAATAAAAAGCAAAAAACTTCCCTGTTAAACGAGTCGCTTGCAGAGCGCGTGTTTATACTTGGCAAATCGGATAACGGGAAGGAGGAAGCATGAAGCGGAGAGGTGGCCGCCGCAACACCTAGTAATCAAATCGAATCGGCGGCCAAACACTAGTGAAAATCTTCATATGAACCGAGTACTCGGCAGAGGCACTGTGTCCCCATTTTACTCGATAGGTATAATCAAGGCATTCAGTAGCGTGTCAGAGGTAACACGCGCCGGTTTTCTTTACCTAGATTCATGAACCCCTGGACAGTCGAAAGCCATAATGGTTTAAGCTCGATACAAACGAATGTACTATGATTCACTGATTAACAGACAAATTGACTCGAAATTCAATAACATGGTCCGCCATATTAAGATCTGGGTCTTAAAAAACAGCCGAGGGGTTAACAAAACTACACTATATGTAATTTAAGTTCATATATTTAGGTGTTGTTGTTCATAACTTAAATATCATATTTACTTTTAAATAAGATATGTAATATATTGCAGTATTACAACAAATGGCTGTCACTGGTGGGATTTCTCATGTGTGCTGCGATAATGATGATCATTAGCTGGCTGATGACATTATTAACTACCGTCATATTCATGATTTTGTACCTATTAGTACTCTATAGAAAACCAGGTGGGATACCAAATATATCTAACTCAATTTAGAGTGCATTCTATATTATATTTTTCAATTTTATTTGTCTACTAACCATTCAGTGTCGTACCTAATTACAAAGACGTAAAAAATTCAAACATATAATTGAACTAGAACTGGTTAGGTAGGTATTAAAGCGTTTTTAAAGTTTTTAAAGCGTTTTAATTAAAGCTCTGTCTGTTAATTAATATAATATCCTTAAATGCTTTCATGTTTATCGGCCACTATGGCTGCGAAACTGTTGAATACTTAAATGGTAAAAATATAGAATTGACAGGAATAAAACCGTATTTCCAGACGTGAACTGGGGTAGTAGCACAGAAGGACAACGGTATCGAGACACTATAACGTTCATAATGCAGATGACACACCAAACGGTGCATGCCAAGACATATAACCCTCAACTGTTAGTGTTGGCTGGGAGTCCTTACGCTAGACCGGCTCTTCTAGATATCGCAGATCTAATAACTAACATTGGATCTTTCATGATTGTTGCGGATATAAATAAAGTAAGTTTAAATTTCAATGTTCTATATAACCTTTTTTTTTCGAACTGACTACGATATTGGCCTGACGGGCCCTTCACAGCTTCACTGGACTAAATTTTATTTAACATAGATTGTTATTTGCATATCTAAGATCGATTAATTTTAGCATTATTAAACCGATGGTCATAAAAGGTGCCGTCATACATAATTTTAATTTTAATACCGAAAGTTTTCATACAATCCACTTTACTTATTAAGCTATATGTTATTACCAAGTTAAGTTTTATACTGTAATTTACCAATAAAAACTTAATAGGCGATTATAATCTGATCTACAGAAATGGGCAGGTAACAAATAATTCGTTCTATAAATATTTATTTTTCGAAAATATTCATAGGCCTTAGCATACATTTTTATTCTGTATATCTGAGTCTGAGCATATTTAACGAAAGAAAGAAAGCATTTTAGTACACATACATGATCACAAATCATATTGGTGTGTTTAAGTATGCATTTAAGTTGGCTATTCATCACCAAGCACCTATCGATTTTTTCTGGCAACTACACTCAAGATTCAGTCCCCGATTTCGAATGAATTGGTTATTTTCTTAAACATGTTTGATTGATCATAATAACCGTGTTTATGGTTATTTAATTTTTTTTTATTAACACACTTTTGAGACCTGACCGCTTATCGACCGTTTTCCTTATATATCGACTGAAGTCAACTGAAATACATGCGTTATAAACTTCGAAAATATTCCGGGAATTTAACAAAACGAAAACATCACAAATTTTTTAAATTTTATTTCCAGGCTGAATTAAGTCACACAGAAGAAGCTGGTCGACACCACTTCGGTGAACAATGGCTTAGATCACGTAAAATCCGTGCATTCTACACCCTCATCCATGGCTTTGATTTAGAACAAGGAGCCAAAGCGCTCATACAAAGTACAGGGATGGGACGACTAGCGCCTAACATTTTACTATTGGGCTATAAAAATAACTGGCGAGATACTTCACAAGAACGTTTGAAATCATACTACAGTATAATACAGTAAGTTAGTGTCAATAGCCCTTCAAGTATATCTTCTAAGTTACAACCGAGTTTGTATGTGTCTACACATATTATTATACGAATCTATACATATAATAAGAACGTAAATATAACTTAAGTATGTACTCTTTAGATTTTCGTGAAAAAAATTGTTGCCGGTGTCTCTTGGAATAAATAATAAAATACATTTTTAGAAATGTCTGTCAGTCTGTCTGTTTGTTTGAACACGCGTCACTGCTAAAGTACTATGTTCATGATAAAATAAACGAGAAAAATAAACCATATCCTCGAGTAACATTTAGTCTTTATTTCATTAAAATCGGTTCACTCTATTAAAAGTTATTGCAATGTTAATGAAGACGCGATTTAAGTACGAGAGAAAAGTAGATAAGTAAATAGACTATATATTCAGATGATTTTATTAGTCACTGTTTTTTACATTAGGTTCCACGCGGACGGAGTCGCGGGTAGAGCTAGTAATTAATAATACTTAATAAAAAAATAGAAGAGGTTTCAAATACTTATTTTGAAAACAGTAATTTACTCCATTATACCCATTTCTTGGAGTTATACCTAGTCTTGCCATAAATACTGAAACAAAGAAAAAAAATATTTTCTATTGCAAATAACATTTATTACTCTTACAGTGTGTTAGTTTAATACATAAATATAAAACAATTTAAAATATAAAAAGCTTATTCGAAGTGGTCTCTATTGGCTGTAATACTGTGCTTTAAACGTTGAGGCCAGTTATCAATAGAAGCACGCACTCTTTCCATGGGAAAATTCTTCACTGCCAATCGTACGGATTGTTTTAGGCATTCCAAATTATCATGGCGTTTAGAGCAAGCAGTACTCTCTAAAACTGACTATAAATCGTAATCCAGCGGATTAAGATCGGGACTAGACGACGGCCAGTCTTCAGGTCTGATGAAGTCCGAAACGTTCGTTTCCAACCTAGATTGCGTAGACCGAGATTTATGACCGGCGCCGAGTCTTGCTGGAAGGACCATTCTTGGTTATTGAACATGGTGTTGTTAAGGGGCTTCACTACCTTCTCAAGAATGGTATCTTGATACACTTGTGCCGATGTTTTGATACCTTTCTCACAAAAGTATGGCTCAGTCACTCCTAGTCAGCTAATACCCCACCAAACCATCACTGAAGTCGGATAGTGCACACGTTGCACCCTGTCGACTAATTGGGAAGCTTCCTTAGAGCTTTGAGTATTAATACGGTCATTTTGTTTGTTAAAATGTTGCTCAATTGTAAAAATTTTCTCATCCGTAAACAAAATTTTTCTGTGACCTCCCTTTGCGTACCGCTTCAGTAGTTGTTTCAATTTTATCACCATTCTTTTTTAAATTATCAGTTAAGAAATGACCAGTACGTCTCTTATAGGCTGCAAGTCCTAAGTCATCTTTTAAAATACGCGACATGGTTCTAGGTGCTATTTTCATCTCACGAGATAAAATCTTTTGCTTTCGGACAGGATTTCTTAGAACTATTTCCCTTACTGCTTTGACCACCTTTTTCGTACGAACACTACGTGGACGGCCAGATCTTTTTCTGTCACAAGGAGGAGGTCTCATTATACCTATTAATAGCCCGTTACACAAAAATTTTACTAAGACCAAGCGTATGGAGAGTTTTAAATACTGCATTTGGCTCCATACCTACTTTGTGTAATGCAATCACAGCGACTCGGTTCTCTTTATCACCTCACTCCATTTTAATATCGCAAAATATTGTACAATATATTGGCGCCAAAATGAGAACTCAATGAACAATCATATAAAAATGACAGATTCCAAATTCCAAATGTAATATTTTGTTTATTTTTAATTGTAACAGTTTTTATCCTGTCCATGGCCAGCCTAAGTATATTCTTTAGAGTAATTCAACCGAACGTTACTTAATTTAAGAACTTGTAATTTAAACATGTCACATAAGAACTTTTTAGGATTATTTTTATATTACAGGTATGCTTTCACCCATAAAATGCCGGTAGCAATACTCCGTGTGCCTGATTCTGCACGTCCACGGAAACACAATATGTTACCATCTGTGGATTCTCCGGCCAATATACAAGTTGACCATGCTATAAGAACACAGATGCTTGCCGTTATGCATTCTAACTCTGATATGGAAGATAACGAAGCCAATGATACTGGTCAAAAAAGAGGTAAACAATTCTCCCAAATAATCATTATGTAATTTACTATATTTGTTGTCTAAATATTTTTCATAATTTGGCGTTAATTTGACTGCAGTTATGCAGTTGGAAATATAAACCTTACTACTAATTGACTGATAAACTGCGGGGCAAATCCATGTCAATCTGCTGTTGCAAATGGACTACAAATTGGTATAAGCTGGATAAAAAAACCTCCTTTGTACTTACACAAAGTAATAAATAAATTTCTTAAAATGAAGTCTTTACTGGGTGACTGGTTACTCGTTAGCAATATTTTACAGGATACTCAGCACTTGATACTCGTTCTAAATCAATTAAAAAAATAAGTGCTTAATATTTGACCTAATTACAAAATACAAAAATTATAGTCAATCCTCTACCCGTCTATGTTAAAGCGCAGTGTCAATGGCCGTCGGGTCTAGTAAAAGTGAAGTGAAAGTGAATCCAATCAACTAACAATGGATAATTTTTCTATGTTTGAACAAACAAAAGGATTTATTGTCCTTTTTATTATCGAAGGTTATAAACTCCGGGACGCCCCTCGCGGATTTTGTCACCAGTCATACAACCTAGGTTTATTTAAATTTGTACCCCAACTTTTGAGAGTCTTACAACAAACTTTAACTTACGTTCTCTTTGTTGTTTATTAGTATTTGTTTTGATATTATTATTTTGTGTTAAATGTGACCATGAACTATCACACGATTGAAGGTTGTCACTCTTTAAACAGTCACGGTGTATATGTATAAATGATGAAAATACATTTCCTTAGAGGCTAAATTACGTCAAAATTAAGGAACATATCGGCGTAGACCTTTTTTTAGACGTTTCTAGGCTACTTACTTTTGGGATTCGATGGATCCTCCATCATTTTTAATACCCAATAAAGCGGACGGAAATCAGCTATTGTCTGTATGTTTTGACAGCACAGTTGTTTTGAGGCAAAAACAGTGGTAGCTTTGACGTTCCTAAGCGCCTTCTCAGGGCCTATATTGAATAAAGTATATTTTGGATATTAAAAGTAAGTTTAGTGGTGCTACTTCTGCAATCGAACCTCGCACTGGTTCTATCAAAGTCGGTGAACATCTATTTTTTGGACCGAGAGAGCATGTTCAATTCAGTTTTAATCCGTTTAGTCAACCTTGATCTGGAACAAATCAAAAGGAACTGACTGACGACTCAATTACAAATATTCTAACCATGAAACTAATTGATCTTGAACTTTTGAGAATTTAAATTACTAATGGGACCGTAGCCGAAGTACTCAATAAAGATTTTTATTCTATCACATTCCTAATTAAAAAACCAACAGCATTTTATACTGATTAGAACGTTTGTTGCTTATTTATTTAATTTTAGGTGAAATAGGCGATCCTTCACAATCACGAATTGCAATAGAGTCGTCTAATCATTCTCGAACAAATGAAGAGAAAAGTTTACTGAATAAAACATCTTCAGAAACAAGTCGTAAATACATACCCATAAGTTTTCAGCAAGTAAGTATCATGGCGTCTATCTGATTGTAAATCATCTTATAGGTAGTAATGATCGGACTCAAAAAGTGTAATGGTACAGTGATGCTGTTAGTCAATTTGTTAACGAGGCAAATTGAATGTAAAATTCTCCTACAATTAAGATAGAACGAATCATACTTTTTTTTATTAAATGTGAGGACATCATTGCACGTACACTCGTTTAATTACAAACTAAGTATAACCTGTGTTTCGGTACTACACAACCGGCTAATATAAATACATTCAGTCCTCGGTAATCTTTTTGACAGCCCTGAACATAGTTGTAAGTTCGTCCTTGAGTATTATATAAATATAGTGATGAATTTAATACAGATCAGAGTAAAAATATTATTCATAGGTATATAAAATTGCTAGTTGATTAACCTTACATTGCCTCGATGTTATTATACATATAATTTAATAAGCATTTTACCTAAATTTGTGTTCTGGACAACTATGAGCGATCTGATTCTGAGCGATCAAAAAGTTTGGCGAGGAATGTACCTATAATACACCTACATAAACAACTAACAATTATGCTCAACATATAAAACTCAATCATATGTGTTAATAGTTGCTTATTAGCCCTGCACAACAAGGTTGGCCATACATTTATTTTATACGATATACGTACTTTGTGGCCATATACATTTTTTTTTATATTATATTATAGGGGAGTCGCAAGTGCGTTGCCAGCCTGTGTTTGAGGGAGAGCGGAGTGGAGAAGTGGGGGATGGGGAGAGGAGGTGGGTATCCGGCTCTCTCACTGACCAAACGAAACGCAACAATGCAAGCACTGTTATTACTTCACGTCGGTTTTCTGTGCGTCGGGTGGTACTACCCCGTACGAACCGACCCATTCATGCTGAAACCAGTAATAGCTTCAGCGTGGCTCTACCACCTAAAACAAACATGTATGGTATTGCCATCCTTACAAAATTGTCCAAATTATGTTCCTATGAACGGTAAATATTTCGACAAAGTGTGATTATGATTTCTCATGGGAGGGCTTTCAAATTCTGTTCCGCAACCTTTGTGTGACGATGCAGTGGTGGGGGTAAACATTGTTCGGTATAGTGCGAACTGTGTTTTGTTTGCTTTCGGGTATTGGAGAACAGTGTGTCGTACATGCTTGTCGCTTTAAAAAAAAAAATTACAAGTACAATGCGAGCGAGTACAAATAGATAGAATAAGCATAAATTATGTTTTCTCATTATATGTAGAATTGTTTTTATTTCAGAAAAATACTATAGATGTTTGGTGGCTTTATGATGACGGTGGTTTAAATATATTATTACCTTATATTATAGCACGACGAGGCACTAAGGAAAAAATGCGATTAAGAATATTCACTCTAGCTAAGGAACGCCTCAAAGCAGAGGATGGAGAAAAGTTGTATGTATCTTTATAGCTGATGTACTTAAGTATATAGTATATGTAAAACTAAGTATCACTATAGATAGAGTTTTTAAGAATAATTGGTATATATTTTTGTGATTTCTTAAACTAGCTGAATTTTTAGAACTCTAGTGTAGAATACAGTTCATTTGCGTGGCAATAAAAATAATGGACATCGTGTCCTCTCGAGTAATGATGTTGTTGGTCATTAACTGATACTCTTATAGTCAATATATAAAAAAAAACTTGACAAATTATGTACCTAAACCTTCCTCATGGATCACTTTATCTACTGGTGAAAACCACACGAAAATAGCTTCAGTAGTTTTTGAGTTTATCGCGAACAGACAGACAGACGTTTCAGAGAACTTTGTTTTATAATATGTAATGATGATATATAAGAAATTAAAACGTTACATATATATATTGACATTTTCGGGTACAATGTGCACATACAACACAGTGATAATAAATTTCATATATGACTCTCTGATTTAAATGACTATTAATATAGTAACCTTATCTATTTATTCTTTTACAGCATGAAGCATTTACTCGCAACATTTCGGATAGAATACTCAGAGCTGAAACTCATACACGGTATAAACGCGGAGCCAAGCGCCACCAGTTGGAGTGTCTGGAGAAATATCACCGAAAACATTAAAAATATAGATAAAGATAGTCAGTTTACCTTAACCTATCACATGTAGAGCATATAGTATATTACTATAATAAATATATAATAACACAATATACCTTATAAGAGGTCTAAAACCAAGTTAAAGTATTTGTACCCGTGGTCATTGGCTGGTTTGACTCGATTCAATGTCCGCAGATTCGAATTCTTATATGTTGCAACGAATTCTTATATATTAAAATAAGAAGAAATTCGTTATAAAAATTAATACTTGTATTGTAGATATTTTCGGCTCTGAGACTGATCGGAAGTCACTCCATGGGAAAATAAACAGATATCTGCGTCTTCGCGAGTTATTGTTAGAGCAGTCGTCGAAAGCAGCGCTTATAGTTATGACCTTACCATTACCCAGGCAGGTATGAGAGATTTATTATTACTTGCGTCTTCTTTACGTATCTAATAAATGAGATATTTCTTGAATTTTTGATGAAAAAACATATCATGTGTTACGATTTGTATGTACGTACATACGTCAATGATATTATAACTAAAGATACGTTACCGACATGATATTTTGACAATACAAATGGCACGATAACGCACACATTCGTAAAGTAATATTGTGACGACACACTGTCTGAGACAAAATATGGAAATAAGATGGCATATTCTCAATATCGGTGGTGAAAACGAAATAGTTATATATTCCTTAGACACGGGCGGATTGACGGGACAGTCGTCATTAATGAGCTAACTAGCCAAGTTTTAAAAAGGCGCTGTCGAAGTGCTTATGACGTATCTATATAGTTATAATATCATTGATCTACGTGAATTAATTGCGATTATTGAATATAAGTTGAAAATACCAATATAAATAATAATTATTGCTCCCAAAAACGAAATATGTAGCAATAATTAAGTAGCTAATGGAGATGCTGTAAAATCACAAAATAAAATTGTTTATTGAAGTGAAACTTCTTATGGCACAGTAGGGAACAATTTTCGTTACGCGTTAAACGTTAGGAAGGTTGTACGTATAAGTTATATATAAGTGTCTATCTCGGTCTAATAATATACCATAATAAATAAATGTTATAGTTCAGTATTTATACTACGGGAATTCGTGTAGTATATAGTTTATGAGCATTTTCACATATATACCAGGTGATTGTTTAAACACTCGCAATATTCTAGGATACGACACTTCATGGTCACATTTAACATATAAAATAATAATATTAAAACAAATACTAATTAGCGACCAATAAAACCAAAGTTAAAGTTGTTCTAAGACTTTCAAAAGTATATCTACAAACGTGTAAATAAAATAATAAACCTAAGTGCAATGACTGGTACTAAAAGTTACCATTAATAACTTTCGATAGTAAAACGGGCAATAAACCCTTTTGTTTTGTTCCTGACGTTCCCGCATTCCCTTTCAAATGCAAGTGAAATCAACCGACGGTCATCGACACTGTGCTTTAACATAGACGCGTAGAGGATTGTGTATAGTTTTTGTATTTTTCTAGATAGTTAAGTCAAATATTCAGCAGCTATTTATTTATGATTTAGAACGAGAATCGAGTGCAGAGTGTCCTCCAGAAATATTGCTACTTTCTAAACAGTCACCTGGTTTACAGTCTAAACTTTTTATAACATCTTTCGTTATAACGAATAACTTTCTTTAACGTACAAATTAGTTCAATTTGGTTGGCTTACCACAAAACCATATATTTATTATCTTCCCTCCATATTACGAAAACTCTTTATAACAAAAAAAATGCTCGGTCGCTTGAAATTCCTTATGAACAGTTTATACACTGTAATTCAATAGATATAAGCCAAAGAAGTTTCACTTCCTCCGCGTGTACACACTGATACACGCAATGTTTTCCTTTTTTTTGTACTGCACTCAAGGAGGTGTCGGCTGCAATGTACATGTCCTGGTTGGAAGTGTTGAGTCGAGATCTCCCACCGATGCTATTTCTACGTGGCAACGACTCCTACGTACTCGACGCTTAACAACAAGCAACTATGAGATTTAATACTAGATAATATCTAATAAACATTGTAAATGTTAAAGTATGTTTGTATTCGATTAAGTTTGAACGGTTGGACAAATAATAACGTATGACATAAAGTCAATTATGTTATGAAATAATAAACTTTTTGAGGTGTAATTGTTGCAAGAGTTGGGTTGAATTTTAATGCATTTATCAATTAAAATGTTTCTTACGAAAAATTACTGAAAAAAGTGTTTGGCCAAAGAGAGAAAAACGTAAAAAAATAAAAATTTACTACCACCTGCTAACTCATTGCTATAAATAGAGATAGAAAAGGCGACAAAATAAAACAGTTGTAAGAACATATGAAATCTAGCAACAAAGACGAGCACTGTATTACAAAAAAAAACAAGTTGTGTTATTTATTACATAATGATTATTTGTTTACTAAACATCTACTTTACAGTTAGTAATAATTACGCATTTCAAATAAACATTATCGAGAAACATGTTTCAGTGTTGTTATGTGTAGCACTTGAACTCGCTCTTTTGTTTCTCAGTTATTACCAAAGTTTATGTTCAGCAAATCGAAACTATAGACGGGTCCTATTATGAAGTAATTGCCCGCTCAGCTCAGAAGCCGTTTACATCGCAGTGCGATGTACAGGAAATCTATACTAAAATTATAAAAAGGTAAAGTTTATGAGTTTGTGACGTTGTAGGGGGTAATATCTGAATCTACCAACATGATTTTGAAAATTCTTTTCTCAATAGAAAGCCACGTTATTTGCGACTGTCATAGGCTATATATTAACCCGAAAAATGAAAAGACTTTTTGGTGGTAGTCGGATTTGCAAAGTAAGATATATGATTGATTTCTAGAGAAAAGTTGTAGAGCTTGATAATGCCTACAAAAAAGTCAGCGGCATCATATGTCTAACTTTTACATTTAACTAGCGGGCACGGCCGACGTTGTACCGCCCTGATTATAAAAAAATCCTTAACAAATTATACACTAAAACGTACCTCATGAATCACTTTATCCACTGGTGAAAACCGCATGGAGATCCGTTCAGTAGTTTTTGAGTTTATCGCGAACAGACAGACACGCTAGGGGACTTTGTTTTATACTATGTAATGATTCACAAAAAGTAGTTTTTTATGAATGTTTACCGCCCAACGAAGTGAGCACGGGTCAGCTAGTAATATAGATAAGGACAATCCTGAACAAACCTTGTGACGTCACACGGCAGTTATAAGCGCATACTGGAGCATTCCACGATAATCTGGATGGTTTAAAAAAATATTTTTGTGATTCCTTCAATTTTTGATATGTTTTAGTATCCCTCAAATAGCCCACCTCATCAATTTTGAGATTTTTTAATGACGCGTTCAAAAAATATATACCTTTTTTAGGTTTTTGGACATAACTTTTTAAAAATTGTCCAAATTTGAACTTTTCTTTAATTATGTTTTTATATGGACTTCACAGATATTTCTTTTTATATATTTCAAATTTCTTTACAAAGATTTTAAACCTTAATCGAGTTTAAAAAAATGTATGCAGCCTTCGGATGTTTTATTTTGTTTTTATTTGAAACTTCTATCCATTCCTCAATTTTTAAGCCCGGTCTGGTAATAGGATTCCCTAATTACTATATATTAGGTCTTTACATATGAAATTGCCGTTTTGTATGTAAAAAATTAAACGAATTTTTTTCATGTATTTTTTATTGATACCCTTCTTAAAGAAATCAGCTGGACGGGAGGCAACAAATTCTTCAAAGGCATTTTGTACTGCCTCTCGGGTATTGAATTTTTTCCCGCCAAGGAGTTATTCAAATTCTGGAAAAAGTAGTAGTCTGTAGGCGCAAGGTCTGGTGAGTAGGGCGGATGACGGAGAACTTCCAACCCCAGTTCTTGCAACTTGGAGACCGTCTGCTGTGCAGTACGAGGTCGCGCGTTGTCGTGCAGGAGCAGCGGAGACGAGCGATTGACCAATGCTGGTTGGAGATGTGCCAGCTTCTCCATCATTGTGTTCAGTTCTTCACAGTACACATCTGCAGTAATGCTCACCCCGTTTGGTAAGAAGCTGTGATGAATCACACCGGCGCTAGACTACCAGCCAGTGACCATCACTTTTCTAGGGGTAAGTTTTCGTTTAGGGCATTGTTTAGGTGCTCAACCAGGATCCAACCAACTTGCTGAACGCTTGCGGTTATCAAACAGAATCCATTTTTCATCGCAGGTAACAATGCGGTTCAAAATTCCTTCATTTGTGTGTCTGTTGAGCAGCGCAAGGCACGTCTCGACGCGTACTTCGCGCTGGCGTTCATTGAGTTCGTGGGGCACCCATTTGTCAAGCTTTTTTACCTTGCCAATTTGACGCAAATGGACCAATATTGTTTTGACGCTAACGTCGAAAGCTGCTGCTAATTCAGCCGTAGATTGTGTATCATCAGCTTCCACAATCGCCTTTATTTCGTCATTGTCGACAAAGCCTTCGAACGACCGCGAGGTTCATTTTTCAGGTCGAAATTCCCAGAACGGAAGCGAGCAAACCAATAAGAGGTGGTGCGTTGGTTTGTAGTGTTAGCTCCGTAAACGTCGTTGATGTTGCGTGCCGCTTGTGCTGCGTTGCTGCCACGACGGTACTCATATTCCATAATTACTCGAATTTTTAACGTATCCATGATGACAAAAAAGGTTGAAATGCGATGAAAATGTAACACTAATCAATAAACAAATGACTACTTTTAAAAAAAAATTCCATGTTTTTAAAATAAAATTAATTTGAAATTAGAATTCTTAGCCAAACAAAAATTATTTTGATTTGAAATGGCCAGTACTGCAGAACGGCAATTTCATAGGTAAAGACCTATTATTTTCACTTGACAAGTGATTTAATTGAAATGCAAGTGAAGTTAAAAATCTAGCACCACGCATCCATTCCTCTATATATCCCAACAGTTAGGGATTAGACAGCTAGTTCCTCGTAGCATTGTATTTAGGAATTATGAGGTGTGTCTATACTGTATATCGGTCGGGTTATAGTGATATACTATTTATTAAAACAACCATTTACATATATTACACGTTTCGTTTTTTTTATTTCACACATATTTCACAAGGATTTTTTTATATTTAAATTGTAAAACAGAATGATAAAATATTTACATATACAAGAACCAACAGTTGCTCCGGATTAACAATTACCTTAAATCTTAAATAATAGAATACACATATATCCAAAATCTGAATTCACACAGTCAATTTTAACCGGTCACAGAAGTTTTTTTAACCGAAAAAAACCTAAATCCACGTTAAAAGTTAAAGTTTACTCAACATTCATTTTTGTTTTGTTAATTCTGTAAGAGTAAAATGACATTTCATGTGTTGCCAGTTGCAGTAAAAAAATGTCCACCAATCATTGATATACAAAAACCAAAGATGCACACTTAACGTCTCAGAGCCGGCACTCAAATCATAAATCAAATAGTCTCGCGTCGCTTGCGTCCTTGTAAAAACAACTTTAAATCATCAGGTAAGGTTGAATTTGCAAAATCATGGGTTTATCGCATAACTATAACCACGTATGTATATTGGGGAGTTTTTGCGACCGGTTCTGAGCGTTACTTTTATTCAAAACTGCGTCTCGGGTTTTTATGTCAATGCCACCAATCGATGTCATTGTAAAATCATTCCTTTTGTTAACATTTGGTTTGGTTTTTTTTTTTAATATTTTAATTCCGAAAGTAAAGACAATAATAAAGATAAAATAGCGATTGTCACCGGTCAACTGAAATGACCTCATTTAAACGGATTAATCCTTTTTTTTAATCTTTTAAAATATATAATAATTAATTACCTAGTATGTTCAATATTACAACGTATGTATTTCGATGCGTAAATAGAAAACCTCAAACCAATATTTAAAATAAAATAAACGCTGTTGCAACACAAAAAAATTATATGGCAACATTATTAAAATTTGACATAAGTGGTTGTCAGTTTACTCTATGGAATTAAAAAACAATTAGCACGTGTTACATTGTTGATTAGTCTGTGACAGTAATTTCTCTAAACGGTAAAAAAATCTGTCTCAAACGCGAAATAGAGTGAAAGTTAACTTAATATTTTACTTAACTCAAGCTGTATTGTGAGTGTTGTGAATGCGGTCCATCGCTGGAACAAGAGATTCATAACATTCCGCAGAAGGAAATATTATATACGAACTGTTTATTAATTAATTAATTAATTAATTAAATACACGGAACGTCTAATGCGATATGTCGATTGCTAAAAGGACGGCGGTACAAATATAATTTGTTCTGCGAGAATATATTTACTTATTTCGAATATCAATTTAAAAAATAAATTTCTGTGTAAACATTTCAGTGCACAAAATATTTTCATTATTTTATTGGCTTCAATCATTTACATTTACACGCTGAATGTACTATTATAATAACTTTGTTACCTATAATGTTCATTAACCAGAGAAAATACTTTATTTTAATTAATTATATATATATATATATATATACCTAAACTCTCGGATATTATTAACATATTGGAGCTTTTATAATATTCAGTCTATAATTTAATGCAAAGTTTCATAATAGTGATCAATATAACACTAAGTTAATAATAATAACGATAGAGGGTAAAGTTTTACATTGTTATAATAAATGAATTGCTTTTTTTATTGTGCAGCGATGATTGTGATACAATATTGATGATTTTAATAATACCAGCACCTCATCGTATATATAGAGCATAGCTGTCATAGAAATTTACAAGGCATTCAGTATTAACAATAAACGAATTACAGACAAAAACTTCACACAGCCATACGTCTTATAACATATATAAATAAATACTAAAAATTATATAGACGACTATTACGGGAAAAAAATTCTTTTTTGGTCGCTTAATTTTTTCAAAAATATTACTAATATTTTCTCGTCTGTCTGTACGGTGCAAATATTGTTATCCATTTAAAATTAAGTTCCCGAAGAGTTGGATACTTAAAATTGACTCAATATTAATTCGTTTACTTATTTGTCTGTTCTGTACTAATTATGTAATCGATTTTATGTTAATCGAAGACATAAATGGATGAAGGTGATATGCAGCATTTATTTAAAAAAAACATTTTAGTTTTATGACCATACATGTATATTGTTATTAAAAGTGCAGCGAAAATATACCTAGAAATAGAAATAAACCAAAACACCTAATCTATATATAACATAATCTAAGAAATAACCAGACTTTGGAACTAATTTCGCTAAAATTACAAATTTGTGACCTTCAAGTTCATCCACTCATGTCTTCATTTATCTCTATCATAATCTTATCAAGATGTTAAAAACGCCAATTTCAAAATTTCACACACAATATTTAGAAAAAACAGAGAATAATGTTTTGAATAAAAAATTTATTTTTAATATACCTTTCTAAAATTGATTAAAGAGTATAAAATGAATAATGTATATGATAAGTATGATAAGACTAATGCATAGACACTTAAGATTTTAAAGAGAAGTTTTTTTTTTTCGAACTGACTACGGTATTTTCCTAGCAAGGCCTCAACAGCTTCATCGAACTACTGAAAGAGAAGTTGTCATTCATAAAACAACAATTTATATGACTCATAGATGTGTTAAGTGGGGCAAACGGTGTGGTGCGGATACGCAGGAGAGAGGAAGTAAACGGATAACATTTTTTTACAAACAACTTTCGTGAGCAAAGTATATTGTTGCTATTAATTTTTTTTTGTTATTTCTGCTGTACGTAAAATATAATGTGAAGATAATGTACACGTAGACGAAGTTGCGGGTATCAGCTAGTTTAAATCTATACTAAAAATTATAAAGCTGGAGGGTTTGTTTGTTTGGCTGAACGCGCTAATCTCAGGAATTACTGGTCCGATTTGATTGATTCTTTCAGTGTTAGATAGCTCATTTATCGAGGAAGGCTAAACCTAAGATAGGAGCAGAGCACCAATGAAGAATGTTTCGAAATCGTTTTTTTATCCTCCTGAGAACTTCCACTGCGTGTTAGCTTTAGTCCAAAATAACTATTCCACGCGGACGAAGTCGCGAGCAGAAGCTAGTAATATATATGTACGATATTACTGATTTTATTTTTATATGAGCAAAGGTTAGATTTTAATTTGGTAAAATGATTAGAATTCAGTTCAACTATTCATACATCAATTACTGTTTCATGTATTAATTATTTTACACTTTTATTTTTTAGATCCACTATAACATGGTATATTAGAAATAAAATTTCATTCAAACAATTGTTTATAATTCAATATAAATACCATAGAATTTGCACAACGAAATTTCCTTCGACATGGTACAACATATTATTCACGCAACACGGACGTTACTTATTATTAATTACTATATTTATACCAGGTGAATGTTGAGACAGTAGCAATATACGTGGAGGATACTCTGCACTCGATTCTCGTTCTAAAGCAATTTAAAAAATAGTTGCTTAATATTTGACCTAATTATCTAGAAACATACAAAATTATACTCAATCCTCTAAGCGTCTATGTTAAAGTGAGGCCAACCAACTAACAAAGGATAATTTTTCGAAGTTTGAACAAACAAAGGGTTTATTGTCCGTTTTATTATCGAAAGTTATTAACTCCGGGTCGCTGCTCGCAGGTTTTATCACCGGTTATTCAACCTAGGTTTATTTAAGTTATTACCCATACTTATAAAATTCTTGAAACAAACTAAGGTTATCTTTGTTGTCTGTTAGTATTTATTTTGATATTATTATTTTATTTGTTAAGTGTGACCATGAATTGACATATCCTAGAATACTGCAAGTGTCTAACCTTTCACCTGGTATATAAACGCTGATTTTATTTCTTCTAGGACATTGTACCGGTGGTCCGGTGGTGAGTGGACAGGACACTGCTTATATAACGGGGTGTAGGTTCGATGCCGACGTGTAGATTCGGGTTGCAGTCACGTTCACAGCACGATGCAGGAAGAACGCGCCAGACTTCATTCAGACTCGTCCTCATTGTCCTCGTCGAACCCGGACAGATCCGCCGACTCTAAATATCCGTGCATCACCTGGAACATTATAATTAGATTTAATTATTTAAAACGTTCCGTGTCACGTGTACCATCGGTGGTACACGTTAAAATTGATCTTTAAGCCACGTGTACCACAGGTAATACATGTTAAACTTGATCTTTAGGCCACGTGTACCACAGGTAAAACATGTTAAACTTGATCTTTAGGCCACGTGTACCATCGGGGGTACACGTTACACTTGGTGTTTAGGCCACGTGTACCACTGATGGTACACGATTTGGTTTATATAGTTTGGTTATGTATGATGTTTGTAACGTAATATTGTACCATAATACGTGATGTACTCCGGTGAAATTGTGAAGGACCGTCAGGCCAATAGCGTAGACAGTTCGTAAAAAAAGTATGATAATACGAGTACATCTAATTTTTGTAAAATATGAAATGGTCGGAAGGACCTGTCAGGAAAAAATGGCTTGGCACAGAACGTGGAATACATTGAACTGTATTTTCATCACAAAATTTATTGTAAATGTCGTGGAAAGGGACCTACTTCAAAGTTAATTATTAAGTTCCTTGTAATTATAAGAAGTGCTAAGGAATAAAATGTATTAAAGACTAAGGTATCGTTCTATTTCAAAAGAAACCGAGACCAAATTTTGCCGTTTATTAGTGTTACTTAATAAATTTTACATGTATTAAATTTAAAGATCATTAAAAAAATAGCTTAAAATTTTATAAACAGCTAAAATTGGATTTGGTTCGTTTTGAAATGTATCATTTCATATGTAGTGTATCGCCATCTCGCTTGCACGCAGAGCGCGCTCATTGGCGGATCCAGGTAACGAGTAATGGGTCGCGCTAGTACCATGTGTAAAGATTGGGGTAGGTTCAAAGAGGATTCGCACGGGCTGGTCTATATTCTGGTCGTCTGGCTGGTCGTATTCCTATGAATACGCAACGGTTTAACAGTAAGTAACAATTAATGAATCAATTTTTCGGAGTTCACGTACATTTACTAATGTAAATTGGTGACATTATCGGCTGACGGTGAAGTAAAACATGGGGATGCGAGCTGAACCCGAGAAATGGTCTTATAGTAACCCTGTATGTGGGAAATATAGAACTCTAGAGATTCTTGGAGTTTAAATTCTGGCGTGATCATGTTCATACCTTCAATCGGGGAGAGACCTGTAGCCGTGTAATGTGTCTTTTAGAAGCTGATGTGATGATAATACAGTAGAGTGCCAGTAATCCGGCACCCTACGCCCACGCTTTCCTCACTACTCCCTACTTTTGTTCCCTGCTTGCGCACCGGTATCCATATAACCTCCAAAAATTCTATAGTTTTTCTATAAAATCTAATAATCCCCAACTGGTTCTCAATAGTGCCGGATAAGTAAATCTGTACAGTATTAGATTGGAAGCGAAGTAAGTAAGAGTAGAGTGTGGTGGGTACTGACCGCGTACTCGATGATGGCGAGATGGCAGAAGACGTACTGGTCCGGCATCTGTATGGAGTGCGCGCGCTGCGCCCTAATGCGTTCCACTGTCCCGCGCACGTCCACCGCGCGTTCCGCCGCCAGACGCGACGCACAGATGTCCAGCGTTAGGAACGTGCCTGTATATTAACAAAATAACTTTACAAAACGACCTCATCGACGGTTTATACATCACACGCAAATCCCCACGGACTTTATAACCCGTTAGTACGTCGCACTCCGACTCTCACACACTTTGTAAGCCGTTAGTACGTCGCACTCCGACTCCCACACACTTTGTAAGCCGTTAGTACGTCGCACTCCGACTCTCACACACTTTATAAGCCGTTAGTACGTCGCACTCCGACTCCCACACACTTTGTAAGCCGTTAGTACGTCGCACTCCGACTCTCACACACTTTATAAGCCGTTAGTACGCTACACATCGACTCTCACACACATTATAAAACATTAGTGCATCGCACGCCAACCACTATCTACATTATAAACCGGTTAGTACATCGCACGCCGACCTTCAGACACATCATAACAGTTAGTACGTAGCACGTCAAGCCCCTACGCACGTTAAAAACCGTTAATAGGTCTAAAAGTCGAACCCCCGCGCATGTTATAAGCGCCACGCACGTTATAAACAACCAGGTAACAAAGTATTTTTGCATATTTTAAGATATGATAGAATTTGTTTTTATGAAATGTTATAAAATCGCCAATCTCAATAAACTTTTATACTATTCGACTAACTAAAATACTTTTAGTTTGTGCTATATTACGTCTATTATATCTCCAAATAATTTTTCATAATTTTATTTTCATATTTTCGTTTGAAAAAGAAAACTTTTAAATATTCTCGCTAAAATGCTCATGGTTGATATGGCGTTAGAATGAAGTCACACTTTTCTAAACAACATTTTTTCAATATGAATAACACCGTGGTACAAATGTCAAAATATAGTTTCTGAAACTATGACATTTCACACTACGATTAAAGTCATAAGAAAGCCATAATTCACGAGTTTTTGTATATTATTTTTAATTTAAATTATATGATATTCAGTTAACGTATATACGTAAATATCTTAAGAAAAAAAATTAAATCTCATTATTTTCGATTAGCGATTACAACAGTCGAGCATGATATTTGGGAGATATAGTTGATGGAATGGAGAACCCTGATTACGCTTAAAAATATAAATTTTATTTACATTCATAATTACAAGCTTGTAAAATAATTTTAAATGGAACTATAAAGATACACAAGACTGACACGAGAACACAGACGACATTTTTGCAACAATAAATTAAACTCTAAAATATTACTTATCAAATTCGATATTGACATATCTTGTTTTAAATCAATTAAATATACAATTAATGGCAATAATACTAACCTGTCCGTCCTATACCGGCTGAACAGTGAACGACGATGGGGGGTCCTTTACTGTGTCCCGCCCACGCGTCACCGAGGCTGAAAATACAAAATAAATTTCAACTATTACACGCGTTCAAAATCAAAATAAAAAATATATTGCCCAATGTAGACCAATAAAACGACTCAGTTATCAATAAGAGACCTATAATATAAGCTTTTGAAGTCAAAACCCGTTTCATGGGTTCTCAAAACATGGTTCTTGGACTTACAATTCGACAAACCGGTAACGTGTTTTGGGATTCTGTTGTAAAACTTAATACTATTACCCAAAAAACTGTTACAGGTCTTACTGAGCTTGAAGCATGCGATGACCAATCTGTCATTGTTTCTAGTATTTAATATGCATCTATCGTTTACTTCCTTAGTGTACGAGCACGCGTGCGCGTAATGTGTATGTATATGAGTATTGTATTGTGTAATTGCATTGACTGTTAGTGTGTCTTTTATTGCGTAAATACACTGGCAGTTAGTGTTTGTGAGTGTATTGTATTGTGTAAGTGCACTGATTGTTAGTGTGTCTTTTATTGCGCAAGTACACTGGCTGTTAGTGTTTGTATTGTATTGTGTAAGTGCACTGACTGTTAGTGTGTCTGTGTATTGTATTGTGTAAGTGCATTGTATCTTGGTGTTTGTGTGTGTATTGTGTTTCGTAAGTACACTGACTTTGTGTTTGTCTGTGTATTGTATTGTGTAAGTGCATTGTATCTTGATGTTTGTATGTGTATGTATTGTATTTCGTAAGTGCACTGACCGTTAGTGTTTGCGTATATATTGTATTGCGTAACTGCATTGACTGTTAGTGTTTGTCTGTGTATTGTATTGTGTTAGTGCATTGTATCTTGGTGTTTGTGTGTATTGTGTTTCGTAAGTACACTGACTTTGTGTTTGTCTGTGTATTGTATTGTGTAAGTGCATTGTATCTTGATATTTGTGTGTGTATTGTATTTCGTAAGTGCACTGACCGTTAGTGTTTGCGTATATATTGTATTGCGTAACTGCATTGACTGTTAGTGTTTGTCTGTGTATTGTATTGTGTTAGTGCATTGTATCTTGGTGTTTGTGTGTATTGTGTTTCGTAAGTACACTGACTTTGTGTTTGTCTGTGTATTGTATTGTGTAAGTGCATTGTATCTTGATATTTGTGTGTGTATTGTATTTCGTAAGTGCACTGACCGTTAGTGTTTGCGTATATATTGTATTGCGTAACTGCATTGACTGTTAGTGTTTGTATGCATTGTATTGTGTAAGTGTACTGATTGTTAGTGTTTTGTGTGCGAATATTGTATATATGCACTAACTCTGCGAGGGCGCGGTGCTGCGCGTGCCGCACGGCGTGCAGGAAGCGCAGCACTGGGTGTGCGCGGCCGCCGCCCGGCACGCCGTAGTCGGGCCATCGCGTGTACTGTCCATGCCACACGCGTCGGGTCTGCTCCGTCTGCAAAACAACACGGACTATCACGATTTCATATCACATTACTGACAAAACAGATGATCATATATATTCAATCATAAATACTCATGTTTTTGAAAAAAAAAATGTCTAGCAATCAACCTTGCCGCCAAGATTCCAACTTATAACACAATTTTTTTGTTAAGCCTTGTTCATACTAAAATGTATGAAATTTATAGTTATAGTGTTTGGATTTCTCTTGAAATTGATGGTAACATTTTTATATTATTTGATGCAAGCTAAAGTGGCGACCTTGCCCCGTTATGTTTTGGTCGAAACAAATTGGACTCCGGGATAGGACTAGAACAACGGTCCGTTGTTGTAAACTATAAAAGAAGACATGCTAAAAGCGAGACAAGAGAGGGAGACGAGTATACGAACCCTCAAATCGGTGAGGAGTAGATGCGTGACGGTGTAGTCCTCTTCGTGTTCGACCGCCTCCGCGGTGATAGCGAAAGGCGCGTGCAGTGCGCGGGAGCCGCTCACCGCGGGCCAATACTGCCCGCACTTGACGCGGCCGCGCTCCGACACGCGCGTCGTCATCACTATCACGAGCGTGCCCTGCTCCCAAACCATACGCCAGAAATCGCTGAAGGTTTTCGGCAGCGGACCTAGCAAATTATTATTCATTGTAATCCTTACTAATATTATAAATAAGAATCGTCATTGTCGTCATCAGCCTGTAAGACACTTACTGCAGGGTCATAGACCTCTTCGCGAAAGAAGGTATGGGCATAATCACCACGCCAGCCCACTACGTATTGGCGATTTCAAAGTCTGATAAAATCACAGTTCTATATTTTCCCACATACATGTTTTCCTTCACCGTAAGCCGACAGTGTTACCAATTTAAATTAATAAATGTACCCGAATTCCGAAACATGGCATGAATACACGATATAAATGAAAATGTAAGTTTGTTTATTAGTTTCTTAGCTTTCGTCCCTTAATACCCTTCCTTCTTTAATACCTTAATAACCAATCATGATGAAATTTTGCATACACGGTACCAGTGGTACAAAACCTTTATATTATAGTGCACCTAAAAAAGGAAAATTTCTGAAATTCGATAATATTCAACCTGATTAATTGCACTTCAACTAGAACATGCATATTTTTTTATATAATAATTACTTATCAAGTTATACTCCTAATGAGTATTTCAAAATAAATGAATATTTGAAATTCTGATTTTTCGGGTGTAATTTTTCAAATTTAACACATTGGCAATAATATATCAAATGTATCAATTTATATATGTATATAGAATTTTTGTGCTCTTTTTAAAACTAAAATCATCAAAATCTATCATTCAAATTGCCATCTAAATTAAATCATTACATATATTATTTTTCTTTTATGTGCACAAATACGTAAATATGCATTAAATACATATAAAATAGTTAATGATATGGAGAAATGTAACTTCCCAATTTTAAACTAATAACTAATAAAGAAAATATCACTTGGGAAATACAAGAGAAAAAAGTACTGAACCATTTTTTCTTCGCATAGTTATTATTCGAAAATATGACATACAAATAATGATAATGAAAAGGTCTCAACAAATGAATAATCACTAGAACGGACTCCGTAATTCTAAAGTAAATATTCCCAGTCTATTTTTATTCCACCACCACATTTCCCCCTAAATCATTGAACATAATGGGCTAAGAATTCGCAGAACCGCGTATTTGCGTCACAGCCGAGTCATATTGTTCTACGTAGGACGGAAACTGAGCCAAAACAAACTGGCCGCAGCGTAATCGCAAATGTTAACATTGAATTTATACGTTGCTCTTAAGAGATATCGCGCTAATTAACTATATTACTAATTTAAAAACTGGCCTTCAGTTAACGTGTTCGGACACCGTGTCAATCGACGAAGGTTCGAATCCTTGGCACAAAATCAGAGTTTTTGGTATAGGAAAACATCGTGGTGAAATCATAGCATGGGCTTTTTCTGAATCGGCCTGGATAGCTACCACTCTCAAGTTGCAAATATGTTGCCAAGTAGCTATTGCTGTGTTCTGGCATCTGTAATTGAGATCCAGTCCTACTCTAGGTTGTACAGATCGACGTTCAGTTTCCTTTATATTTAATTACATGATCGTACTGTAAAGGGAAGATTTTGGTTATACATCCCTGCGCAGCCAGAGTGGGCGGCTAGTTAGAAAAAATGATTAGAGACACACAGAAGCCAAACACAGTCAGGTGGTTTGTCGTCACAATGACGAGGAGAAAAGTGAAAGTAAGGAAACAGGATGCCGTATTATAGAATTTACCTATAATAACGAATAATATCTCCTGGACTATAATAGCACCAGGAGCGCGGGATGCGAAACGATAATCAGTTATAATATAGGTCACGTCGGCGCATTAGTCGTTGCAAGAAGAAAGCAAGCGGCAACCATTCGTGCACGACTGGAAATGGGTACGATAATAGATGGTGTTACCATACGTTTTCTCGAAATCAGAAATATAGACAAGGTGATTTTTTTGTGTAAAAAAATTTAGGAGGAAAATCCGTCAGCTAATTATAGAAAATATAATGTTATGTCCACGAAAAACGACGTAAACACAGTTGACGTGGCTTTCTTTTAATAACTTGTTTATTATTAAATCAGAGATCTCTTCGAACTCACAATTACGATACGATTTTGACATTTCCGAGTAAAACCAATTTACATTAAATGCAAGCGCGTTAAAAACAGTTCGCTGGAGTTTAAGAAGTTCAAGCTAACGAATTTGAATTAATTTCAATGTGGGTACAGTTTATATATTTTGTATTGTTTTCTCATTAAGTAACAATGGTCTATTTAAATTACATTGGTAGCAGGAATTAAGACATAGTTTGCAGAATTCGAGTTAATTAGGTTTGTATTTTTTTTCTTTTCGAACTGACTACGCTATTGGCCTAGCAAGGCCTTAACAGTTTCACCGGACTACGGAACGAACTATGGACTATATATACCTATATAGATAATCCAAAAGGTTATTAACATTATATGTCATTCTATTTTATTATTTTCATCACTAGTGTGAGATACAAACGATTAAAGAGATGTAATTTACTTTGAATCGAATATTTCAGTGTCGTGTTATTTTTTCGGGAATATGAGTCATGTAGTATTTTTCCCACAAAATACTATCTTTCCGCTTTAAAATGATGTGGGCGAATATATATCTCTAATGGAAAACACTCTTAAAGCTAAACATGTAAAGTTAAAAATAAAGCTTTACAAATAGCAGGTATTGTATTGATTTGAACTGTTTATTGGTAAATAAAATGTCGTTGCGAATTACAACTCACCCTGTGTGCATATATAGGCATTCTTCTGTTTGTAGCCGTCGACGTAGTTTGCGTTGATGTAGTCGGTAGTGGGATCGTCTGGGTCCGTCTGTGAGAGAAGCACACGCGAGTGGTCGTAGCATAGTACGTCCGTGTACCGGTTCTTGGCTAGATTACTTGGCAATCTATAATAACAACATATGTACGAGTTACACACAGTTACGAGTCACAAAAAAGAACGATTCACACACAAGTACGAGTTACACACTCGTGTGATTCGAATACAGGTACGAGTCACACATACGTACGATTCCAATCACAGTGAGCGAATGTAAACATGAAAAGTTTACGGTAAGATTTAATAAAGAGATATGCATTTCTCTCTGCATTCTTGCGACCGATTTTTACACATTCATTGATACGAGATATCGTCTACTTCACAGATTTCGATCACAATTGCATTATCCATTAAATTTCAATATTATGAATTTCTTTTTGCCAAACCATATACAAATGTTGTAAATTAGTAGACGTAAAGTTTGTGAAGTATAAATCTGTTCCCATTTTTTTTATTCATATCACTAAAGTTCATCAAATAAAAATAAACGAAAAATAAGGTGACAAACAGAGAATAAGTCGCTGAACAGTTTTAACTTCACTTATTTACCATATAATGTTTATTTTGCCAATAACAATAACTGTTTAATTCACTACATTTTAAAGCTGAAATCATCTCAAAGATCCTTCAAATAAGAATTTTTATTCGGACATAAGTAAATCTGTAGATATCAAAATATCTACGTAAATTCCAAATGACGATGATAAGACTAAATTAATGGACTGGTGGGAAGCGAAGATAAATTTGTTAGATTTTTAAAACTTTTCAACTTATTATTATGTTTTGCATTTGCTGCAAAAATAATTTGCTCTCGTTCTTATAACTCGACTAATAATTTACACGCCCAGCTAATGAGGAGTAATCATTATTGTTTAATAATGTATACACTGTATTTTAAAGATTTATTTGTTGGCAACAATTTAGGATGGAAGAAGTGACAGACGAAAAACGACGGGAATGCTCTGGTTAATATCTGTGGCGTTATATTTTTGTGCGATCGACAATAAAATGAATATTTTTGTTGAACAATAATTTGTGAAATATTTAGAAGAATAAATAGTCAAATCGATAGATATTTAATGCAACATAATGTTTATGCATCATAGTAGACATGATTTAAAAATTCTATCATTAGTATAAAAATTCGTTATCGGTTTATTGTTTTTATATTATCGATTTCGGAGACACACACACTCGCACACCTTAAAATCTACCAAAATGGCGACCATCGTGAGATTCTCTAGAACCTTCATTATACTAAGCAAGCGTTGTGGTAGTTGTGGTATCGGTTGCCCAGCCCAGTTTTCTTTCAGGGCTATGACAATAAGGGACTGAAACGTGTTCTTCCAGGTCGATAAAACAACACCCACGCTCCTGGTGTTGCAGTTGTCCATAGGCGACGGTAACCATTTACAACCAGAGAGGCCGTCTGCCTATTTTCTGTGTTATGGCATAAAAAAGAGAACGCTAGTTTATGAGTCGTTACATTTCAAAATAAGATATATATCCAGTTTTAGCTGTTCCTAATATTTTACGTTATTTTTTCGAGATATTCAAATTTTGTACATGTTGTACATGAAGATCATTTCAAAAAACTAAAAACGGCAAAATTTGAAATTGCGTTTTAGAAATGATTTTCTTGCTATATAAAAACTGGAAATTAAAAAAAAATTAAACACGTTATAGGACGAATAAAATTGAATTTAGCAAATTTTGAAATGTAAGGGCCTATGCGCACTACGGTTTTTCACCGCATAAATGTTTTCCGCAAATTTTGAAACACATGGAATTGTATGGAAGCGCGCTCACTACGGGTAGAATTCCGCAACGGAATTAATTCCGGAGGTGCAGGAAAGAAACCGCAAATCATCGCAGCAGCGCTCGAACTACGGTGAAGGAATGTCGTCGCTGCGTGTTTAAAATAACAAGGATATTGTGTCTTGTCTGTTTGTGTGTTTCCTTAGTTTTTGTAAACTACGTAACAGATTTTGACAGTTTTCACAATCATTTAGACAATTTTGTTCGGAAGGATTTTATATATGAAATATTTATTTGAAGTAGAGAACGATCGCCGTATTCTAATGTCATAAGGAGTTTTGGAGCGTTGGAGTGGCTAAACCTTATAAGATACATGTAAATAATGTAGGTTTGAGTTTTTGCCGGGGTCTTGGAATATCATGTAGTGGATTTTAAATTTTATTCATAACTTACGTTATTTGGCTCTATATTTATACGTAATATAATTTGGTTATTGTCCACTAGTGAACTGGATGGGAAATAATACCACGAATTCCGAGTTGCTACAAAAACTTCCAGGAAAGTTCTAACAAGACAGCTATCAGCCTGTCAGTTCATTGAAATGATCGCAAGAAATTTGTAATTGTGACCTGCTGCACAACGGCAGTAATAATTTACTAAAAGTTTGGTTGCCACAATTAAGAAAATAATAATCTAGGTTCTACGGAATTGATCTTAAGAATACGTACAAAAAGTATTTAATTTCTCTATTAAGAATCATTCTGAAGTTCTGAAAGTAAATACGAGGGGTAAAACTTGTAGACCAAGAGCCCGTGAGAGGCTCTCCTTATTTTATAAAAGTTGAGAGTTTTTCGGGGCATGCTTCTGACACAAGTAGGAACCTGGAGCTAGTATTAAATTTGGGTCATCGTGACTTTGGCAGGTAAGAAAAGTCTATAAAATATGAAGGAAAATTTATCAAATTATATAGTGTAAGTTTTTCATTCATATATTTTGTTGGCATAAAATCATGACATTTCTTGACAAATAATTGATATCGTGGCCAACCCCTGTCAAAAATCTGTAAACTTAATTAAGTTGCAATTGTACTTACGTTATAGTATCAAACCTGAATTTTAACATGTTACTTAGTGTAACTATTAGATATTTCCTCAGTAGCCAGACAGTTTCGAAAGTTCTAACCCCTCGCCAGACAAACATACAGTGTAGCTATAGGTGCAAACGCGAGACAATATATATCCAAGTAGATAGAAGTGAGATATATAGTTAGTTAGGTCTTTTGCAGCCCTTTAGTGCTTATCTTTCAGTTACTCAGTAAACATATTATGTAACAAGTACACGTTTTACTATTATTGCTTGTGCAATTTATAAAATAAATATAATACATTTTTGATAAAGCATCATCATGGGAGACATATTCATTTGTGTTATTTGCAAAATAAAAATAGCAATATAATATTATTTCTCAAGAGCCAATAAAAAATAATATAAATAATAAATATAAAATAATGAAGGTTTGGCATTCACTGGCTCTTAGACTATTCAGAAATTCTACCGCAGTGCGCGGACCATCTGTTACGGATTTTTTTCCGGTGCGGTTTTTATTTCGCACCGCAACTAGTGCGCGCTCGGCCTAACGACTCATATGTAAAATGTATAGTTGTTACTAACTTGGCGTGGTGGAAGGTACCGTGGGGCGCGCGGGACCGTATCTCCTCGTACTCTGCGAAGAGGCCGCGGCGTGCGAGCGCTCGCACGCGTGCTACTAACGCGGCCGGCGTCTCCCCCGCGCCCGCGCCTCCCCCGCCGCACTCCTCGTCCGACAGACCGGGCGACACCTCGCCGGACGACCACGTGCCACGTGCTACCAACGAACAACACTTTTATTTATACCGTTTTTTATAAGTCCGCCTGGCTTGCCACCACCATCAAGTTGAAAATGTGTCGCCAAGCACCTTTTTTTTATATCATATGAGGCAAACGAACAGGTGGGTCACCTGATGTTAAGTGATCACCGCCTTCCATAGACACTAGCAACACCAGGGGAGTCGCAAATGCGTTGCCAGTCTGTATTTGGGATAGGGGAGGGGGAGAGGAGAGGGTTGGGGAGATGGGCCTCCGGCGCTCTCACTGACCGAACGAAACGCAACAATTGCAAGCACTGTTACTTCACGTCGGTTTTCTGCGAGAGGTTGGTACTACCCCGGGCGAGCTGACCCATTTATGCTGAAACCAGTAATGGCTTCAGCGTGGCTCTACCACCTATAAGTATGTTAAGGGCCAGTCCCCATAGGTTTAGCGTGTTTATTATCTTGGACTACATCGGCATTTAAGATCAGGTAAGATTATGGCCAAACGCTAAGATCTGATATCGCAAAGCTAAAAAAATAAATCATCATTACATACTATAAAACAAAGTCCCTTACCGCGTCTGTCTGTCTGTCTGTTCGCGATAAACTCAAAAACTACCGAACGGATTTTCACCAGTGGATAAAGTGATTCATGGGGAAGATTTCGGTATATAATTTGTCAAGGATTTTTTTATAATTAGGGCAGGACAACGTCTGCCGGGCCCGCTAGTATTACATAAAGAAATTACGTAAGCAACGTTTGTTTCTATGGCAAAGCAACAAACAACATTTAATAAACTCTAACTTTTGGTAAAGCAAAGTATCGTGATGGAACACCGTAGCACGACGGTAGAATTATTGTAACATTCGCCTACCTAGTTGAGTTACAAATCCTAAGTTACAAGTTTCAACAATTGAATATATTATACAAACCTACTAGTAAACAACAACGCCTTGTAATATTAACTAAGAATAACTATTTCCAATAGTCACAGAAGGTTATTTAAAAAACCGTGAACAATACGAGGAAACAACTGCAATATTCATTAACAATGATTTCTTGTAACTCGCTTGACCTTCCCGATGGTCAACGATGACATACAATTTGCATGAAATTCCCCTGTCTCTTGCCTAACACTATTACATACCAGACGATTAATTAAATAACAAGAAATCTAACTATTAATTTGTGATATAGTTTAAAAAAATATAGAAATAATACGATATCGATATACACTAAAATAAACAGTAAATCTGTGGAGTCTGTATACTGCGATTTAAAAAAAAAACAGGTACCACGTTAATTTTTATAACAACCGGCCAACTGCCCCGGTTTCGCACGGGTGTATTAACAAAAGAAACGAAAAGAAATCTTTCCTTTACAATACGACCATGTAATAAAATAAAATAGCAACTGCACGTCAATCTATCAATATTTTTGAAGATCTAACTACTATCTTTTGTCTTATTTTGTATATAGAGATTTTCGAACCTAAATTTCCCCTAGCGCGATACAGTGTCACTGAAAAACTTCAATCACCAGCTCAACAACGTAAAACAGATCACGCCCACATACGTGCATACACGTGTACACAAATAGGTACACATAGTGGAAGGGTTTTATTTTTTCCCTTATTCGAACTGAGTTATCTTAGATTAGCTTAGTTGTCAGATACGAAATACATGTAGAAGTTCGTAAGGTGTACACATATGTGTATCTCACTAATTCCTATATGTATGAATAGATAGCTTAGTTTAGATTAGTTAGATTCGCGATGTTGCGTAACAGCCGATGCCGAGGTGTGCTGTGTACCCTTGACATGACTGTCAAATAAAATCGGAGCCTTAAGCGGTCGCCTTAGTACTCCGGCGAAGGTGTAAAAGCCTGTCAGGTCAATAGCGTTGTCAGTTCGAAAAAAAAACCCTAAATTTTTCACTTTTCCGTCCGATTTTTTAAATATTTTCTTTCACATAAACCTTGTCATGACAATAACAAACACAACATGGGAAAAATTAGCCAACTAAGTACAGCCATTCTGTAACAATGCGTTTACATACAGTCGGCAATTGATTTTTATTTCAAGAGATTGGTTGATTTGTTAACATGATTAGTAGTCACATTTTTGTTAAAATATTTAAAAATCGTGTCTCTAAAAAAATTTCAGATTAAAAAATTGTACATACATCGAAATTATCCCTAAAAAAAACGAGTATTACTAAAAACGAGCAATAAACGATACAAAGAATTTGACATTCATTATGTAAAATGTATTCCTTTTATTACAATTAGAATTTCGTTAAATAAAAGATTAAGGTCAGTAAACTCAACGACACAATACAAATGTTCTGAAAAACATTGCGTCACTATACTCGGTACTCGCTGCTGCAAACAATTGTAATTTGAATGAAAAATTATAAAATATATACCAGACATTTGCTACGTAATCAACATTTCGACCACATTTAATTTCGTCTAAATTATGTTACTGCATACCAAAAGTATGTATATTTCCAAGAATATTATTGACTTATACGAACCAATAAATTTATTAAAATTACATGCATTAACGAAGTTTTGCCGCAATAAGTGGACATGGTATATGCATGTCGGATTACAAGGGGCGCAGGATTAGACAGGGGCCGGAATACCATGGGTCCACTGTATTATAAATGAGTTTTTGTTTGTTACGCTTTCACGCCTTGATTACTCGACCGATCTTCATAACATTTTGCATAATAATTGTACATCAACGCGAGCGAAGCCGCGCATAAAAGCTAGTAAATAATATATCTAAGAAAGAAATAATAAATACAACTTCTAATTTTAAACTATGAATAATCAATTCAAATATACATATGAAGGGCTAAAGGGAAAAACTGTCTAAGTCACATTTAAAAACTTTACAAGAGAGACAATTTAAATTTTGAAAACAATCTTTGGTAGACTGGAATACATTAGTAGGAATGATTTTGAAAGGAAATCCTGTATGTTATATGTATTTGGAATTATTTCCTGTATAAAATATGCCTAATAATAATAAATAGTGTTCGACATTCGACCATAATTAATTTTGACATTCAATAAAATCAAAGAGAATATTAATAATTTCAGTGGGTTCATAAATTTATTATGAAACAAGTGTTTTTGTGGCTAAAAACCACAAAAATAAATTTGAAAAAAAAAGGACTTAACCGGTTTTCCCTTTAGCCCGTCGTATGTAACTCCAATCATACCTTACCCAACAGTAAACATAACACCAACATATTGTAACTTCCATTACGCGTGTAAATTTGAAATATTTAAAAAAGCATGGCGCTTAAAATGTGCAGAAGGTATTTCAATATGAATATACAGTATTATTAAAACGATAAAACAATGCCACTGTTTGCAAAACATATAATGAAAATCATAACTTACTGAATAATAATACACTTAAAATAAAATCAATGGTAATGCACGATTCTGATTTCATGAACCCGCGTTACATTTATTTGACTCTTGAAAATAACCTCAGTCGTTACTATTCGTAACGAACGTAAAATATTTTATTATTTTTTTCGTATCCGCTTTCGATGATAAGCCTAACTAACGTTATAAAAATGCGAATGTGTATTTGTTTGTTTCGCTTTCGCATGTTAACTATTGTATTGATTATGAAATTTTTCAAACACGTCGTCAGGCGTGTACCAATGCTTGTAAAAAGGTTCTGGGTGGTCAACGTAATGAATGTGAATATAAACTATTAATTTCATAACATATACTTCATCATCATCATCATCATTATCATTACATAGTATAAAACAAAGTCCCCTGCCGCGTCTGTCTGTTCGCGATAAACTCAAAAACTACTGAACGGATTTTCATGCGATTTTCACCAGTGGATAAAGTGACTCATGGGGAAGGTTTTCGTGTATAATTCGTCAAGATTTTTTTTATAATCAGGGGGTGACAACGTCTGCCGGACCCGCTAGTTATATCTATGTGGCTGGTGTATGTGACGGTGTACAACTAGCAGGCTACGAGGATATACAGTCCGCGGCAAGATTTTTGGCCGCTCTGAACATAGCAGTAAATTCGAGTTTGTGCATAATATCGCCAAGACTTGAATACAAATACAATTATAGGCATCTAAAATTGACATTTATTTATCCTTAAATTGTACCAATGTTATGCATATAATATAATATGTATTTTTACCTAAATTTGTGTTCTGCGCAACTATATTCAGAGCGGTTACAAATTTTGCCGCGGACTCATAGCCTTTCGTCCAGTAATAAGTGTCATACCCGATTGATAAGTCAAATTTATATGAAAGCAAGCGAAGCCGCGGTCAAAAGCTAGTATACAATAAACCCAATTACTTTTATAACGCTCCGAAGAGCAATCTAATTAATAACGAAAGATGTTTTTAAACTGTAATTCACATGAAGACTTTTGACAGGATGTATAGCTAAATTTGCCTTTGCTATTATTTGTGACAAAGGAAATATATCAACAAAGTTGTTTTTGAGGCAAAGATATTAATTTCTAATGATTTTATCGCAATTCTCGAGAAACAATTCTCGGATATAACAAAAAGATAACACAGAACAGTTATCTTTCTAACAATAATAACTAATTTGTTTACGATGTTTAAAAATCTATCTTATTGTTGTGATAATGTTACAAACATCGCACTAACGTTATCAATAATTTCAATGAAACACGTACCGAGCGATAATTTGTTTTCACACATTTGTTTAATACTATTCCAGTAATAAATTGTTATAATTGTAAATAAAGGTATGTCAAATATGTGACTCATGACATATGTTTTCCAAATGTTTACTACAAAAGAATTCCATAGTAAAGGAGTATAGTATAGTAACTGTGTCATATCCACGAGCGTTTATTGCACATTAATTTTTTCCGTGTTTTTTTATTTATTTAAAATATCGAAATCTATAATATATATATTTTATATATTATATATAATGTAATTTTTCTCAATCAAGTCAATCAGGTCAGAACTACTCAACTTATCGGCATACGTCTATGACCATTCGATGCGAAATTTTTAGTAGATTACGCTACTTATTGGATTTAATTGACGCTTCGCAATTTTTTTAATTATTTTTCTTAATGCACATCGAAACCCTCATGGATTAATGAATGTGTAGCTCTCGACGATTCGAGTATGTCATTCTTTTTAGTAGACTGGCTGAAACGTTTGAATGAATTGTAAATAGAATATGGCAATCTTTTATCTTTTCAATAGAGTTAAAAATAAACAGTCTATTTTACGCACTCCGAGTTTTACTATCATGCTACTAAATATCCAAGTCAGTCTAGGCTCCTACAAATGTATATCTATACTAATATTATAAAGAGGTAAAGTTTGTGAGTTTATGATGTTGTAGGGGGTAATCTCAGGAACTACTGGTCCGATTTGAAAAATTCTTTTAGTGTTATATAGCTTATTTATCGAGGAAGGCTATATATCATCACGCTAAGACCAATAGGAGTGGAGCACCAAATAAAGAATGTTTCAAAATCGGATATTTTTTCCTCTTGAGAGCTTCCGCTGCGTGTTAGCATTAAGCCCAAAGTAACTATTCCACGCGAACGAAGTCGCGGGCAGAGGCTAGTGTATTATACATTGACAGTTATTTTCAAATAGATATATTCGGTAAAATAACTGCATTTTTCGACATCATACCGACCAGCAAAAATACCTCTTCACGCCACGTTTAAAGGACCCGTTACTATAGGAAGAAGGGAACACAATACTTTTGAAGGTGGTAGAGCCACGCTGTAGCTATTACTAGTTTCAGCATGTATGTGTCGGCTCGTCCGGGGTAGTACCACCCTCTCACAAAAACACCGACGTGAAGTAACAGTGCTTGCATTGTTGCGTTTCGTTCGGTTAGTGAGAGCGCCGGAGGCCCACCTCCTTTCCCTTCACCGTTCTCCTTTACCTATCCCTCCCCCATACACAGACTGGCAACGCACTTGCGACTCCTCTGGTGTTGCTAGTGTCTATGGACGGTGGTGATCACTTAACACAAGTTGACCCACATGTTCGTTTGCCTCCTTTTGACATAAAAAAAAATACTCGGGAGATTTGTAGTCCGGTGAAGCTGTTAAGGCCTTGCTAGGCCAGTAGCGTAGTCAGTTCGAGAAAAAAAAACTCGGGAGATTATTCATAGTACACACACTTATAAGTATTAAAATCGAGGAAAAAATATAATCGTTGCAAAAGTGACTGTGTTTTTCTTCATAATAAATAGTCTGATACTTTATTGAGACATATATACAAAAAACCGATGTTTCCGTTGCTTTTTTGAATATCTATGACACATGAATCCTGTTTTAATGAAAAAAAGTATGACATATATGAATATTATATGAGAACTTATCAAAAAACGATATGTTATACGCGTGTGGAAATGTTATGACCGCATTATGAGGGTTCTATAATTATTTTAAAACTAAACTTACTGCTTATGTCTAAATCGTCTTCGTCTCCTGAATTTACATGTCTGTTTTTCACATCTCCATTGTAGTCGTGTGTATGCCTAAAGTGAAAAAAAAAAAATTAAACATTATATATGGTAATTCTTCGTTCCTAGTTTAAATAAATATACATATTATTATTAATTTTTAATCTTATACAATTAGATAAGGCAGAATTAATTTCTTCCAGAACATTCCTATATATTTACTATACGCCGAGGTCGATAAAATTGTTTATGGTTTTGTTTCATATGTATCTACATAAGTGACACTTTTAACATAAAAAATAGTGAACTGAATGTTTTTCTTGAAACTGTTACTTCATCCTAAATGTATGTAACCATAACCTAGATTTTATTTAAGAACTTCAAACAATATAAAGAAATGTGTTAGACGAAAGGGGGTGACGACATTGAGAAAGCAATAATAAAAACACCTAGATTTTAGGAAAAAAATAACTTGTTTCGATTTCGACACAGTACGAATTTAAGGGTTAATTGAAGTATTTCTTGAATTGAAATATATTTTAATGAATATAAAAACAAGTACGATTGGGAATGTACAGTGTTCGTCGATCTTTTTAACCGTTCTGAATATAGCTTTAAGTTAGGGCTTACACATAATACAGACATGACTTTAATACAAAGTTAGTATTTATTTATCCCTAAGTTGTCTCGGTGTTTATTCTTTATATATATTATTCTTCTGTCCGTAATATGTAACTGAACTGCTCCTAAACGGATGGATAGATTTTGATGAAATTTTATGTGCGTTCAGGTGGATTCAAGAGTCGTTTAGATTCACAATTCGTACCGGCAGTGGGCACTGCGGTTGACTTTTAGAATTTGTTTTATTATCAAGGTAGGACTACGTCCTCCGGGTCAACTAGCATATAATATAATACGTTTTTATACCTAAATTTGTATTCTGCACATCTCTCTATATTTAGAGCGGTCAAAAATATTGACGACCACCACTCTTAAATATTTTCATCTTCGTTCAAGCATAGAATCAACCCTTAAATATATACTGTATCAAAAATTATACGTTTTATATTTCGTTTTTTCTCAGTTGTTTATTACCTCAGCGGGTTAGGGTCGCACGTGTAGAGCGGGTCCCCGCTGATGTGCATGTCTGTATCGGTGTCGGCGAGCCGGGACGCGCGGTCACTTGTCATGTCACATGCACCCTCGCGTTCTATTATACCTACGCGTGAAACACTGCACGTATCACCAGTTATATTACCTCGTGATAAGAATATCACGTGCTATATTAGTTATATCAATAGTTGCATATAACGCGAGCGTGATACACTTGTCATGTCACATGTACCCTCGCGTTCTAATATACCTACGCGTGAAACACTTCACGTATCACCAGTTATATGACCCCGTGATAAGAATATCACGTACTATATTAGTTACATCAATAGTTGCATATAACGCGAGCGTGATACACTTGTCATGTCACATGCACTCTCGCGTTCTATTATACCTACGCGTGAAACACTTCACGTATCAACAGTTATATAACACCGTGATAAAAATATCACGTGCTATATTATTTACATCAATAGTTGCATATAACGCGTGCGTGATATATTAAATCAACGCCGATCAATTTACTATGGCCTAGCTATATTGAAAAAAGATATAAAATAATAATAACACTGCAGCGACTTGTGCCACATGTCAAACAAAAATTACTTTATTTTTACTATATCACTGTATTAAGTTATAAGTCCGTACAATTATTTCATTTGCAGTCTTATCGTCGCCGTGCTCCGTCGCGACCAATATTATGACTAATTACACAAAATGCAATATATATCTCGTGAAATATCATGTGTAACACACAGTGATTATAAATCACAATATCTCAGTGATGATAGTTATAATTAGTTATGTTAAGCAGCTAGGCAACTTTACGTTTTATATAATAAGTCCCATGCATAATTTATTTAACGAACATATTAAATAAACTTCGAATAGTATTTTTAAACTCAAATAACAACACACTATTTTAAGATATATCCGTATACTCAATATTGCAGACACAAAAAAATCTCTCGCATTTAGAATTGTTATCAAAACCTGTTTTGTTTACCATCGTAAAGAGATAGTAAAATTTAAATTATAAAAAATATATAAAGTTGATAAAATAAATTAAAAATATTGTATCCACTTTCTTCTTATATCGTTATGTACAACGCAACTAATACTGTTACTTTATTGTTTTTAAGTTTTTTATTAAAACATACATATTATGTCGATTTTCAGTAACTCGATTTATTCATAATATTAAATGTATTAAATTATTTATAAATTTATTTAACATTAAGTTTATGTTAATAGTTTAGCTTGAATAAAA